>RJWM01003704.1:0-110042 GCA_004363535.1 Dasyprocta punctata | reverse complement strand
TTTTTGCGGCACCGGGGATCGAACTCACAGGCTCACGCACCTGCCAGACAGGCGCTTAAGCCACTGAGCCAAACTCCCGGCCCCGGTGTTTTTGAGGCAGGGTCGCACTATGTAGCTCAGGCAGGCCGTGCGCTCGCGCTGTAGCCCAAGCCGGCCTCGAACTCACAACGCTCCGCCTACCTCAGCCTCCCGAGTGCTGAATTTTTAGCCTTTAAAGAGTTAAGAAATCTCTTAACTCTTAAGTGGAGTAGTTGATCAGAAAATTCAAGTGTTTTCATTTTTTTTACAATACTTAATTGGATTGTTTTGTGCCATTAAAGATTTTGTCTTTTCTTCAAGAAAGAAAGAACGAAAGAACCTGCTTTCTTTCATAGACTACAGCTAGTAGTGATTTCACATTTTCATGTTTTCATTCAGACAAATCTGTATGTAATTTAGAAGGTCAGTCCCTGTGAAGTAAATGCCCTAAAACAAAAACCTTGGATCACATACCTCTGTGATACAGATGAATTTGTGGTGACCCCAAAGCATAATTTAAGAGCTTCATTAGTGAAAAGTAAAAATATCTCAGCTATATCATGATTAATAAATAACTATTTTCATTGTCTTCACATAGTGCAATATAATGTCATTTTCAATGATATAAGCAAATATCTTAGTAAATATTGACTGTAGCATGATATAAGTTTAGGTGGACATAGTTGGAAGATTCATATATTTTTCAAATGAATATAAAACTCACCTTGCATAGATGATTGATGGATGAGTTTGTTATATTATCTCAACTGTGTTGAAATAAACATAAAAATAGATTGAAATCAAGTGTAATATGTGCTAAGTTAATGTAATTTCTTTTACATCTTCCCTTTTCTAAAATTTTCACTAATTTTAAAATATCAAGTAGTACTTATGTCCTTTCCAAAGTCTTCAGTCAAAATTGCTAACAACTAAAAATGACATTCAAATTTCTGAAAAACAAGAAGTAAAAGAAGAGACCAGGGTAACCTAAATATTGTATAAATTATTTAATGGTAAAGAAAAATTATATAAATCATGGATCTACACTCTTTGTTTTATTCAGCTGTGATTATCTAATGAATTGAGGCTTTAAATCATCTCCATGTTGTTAAAAACTACCCTCAATTCTTGCTGTCATTCGCATATAGCACATTAATGATTTTATTCTCTTTTTACTTTCTTTTCCCTGTTTTAACTGCTATTTGTAGTAATCTAATAATAGGTGCATCTGTGAATGAGAAAGAACTAAGGCGAACAAATAGAGAAGCAGGTTAATTTTTAAAATTTTTAATTCCATCATCAAGTATAGCTTCTATGCTGATTGTTGGTTGCAACTGATTTACTAAATGCAAAATATATTTGTTCAAACTTATTTGAAGTGGGATTGTTTTTCTTGAAATGGAAGAATTATATTAAAGCTTTAAATCATTTTATTTATACAAATTGGTATAATTAACATTATTTGAAATTGTGCTCCATTAGGATACCACCTGTTTCTAAGTATGACCACCTTCTTTAGTAAGTTCAGTGATCACATGTTCAAATACTCACATTTTTGCTTTGTGATATAAAGCAAATATTTCAACCTGTAGTGGATTGGTAACTGGTGGTCAGTTTAAACACCAACTGAACTGAATCAGCATGGTGCTGAGCATGGATAGCCCACCTGAGGAGACCTAGAGAGGAAGAGGAGCATTGTGGGTTCTTCTAAGTGTTGTTGTTTGGAGCTGTTGGTTCTCCTGGAAGAGCTTGTCATGCTGGCTTCCCTGATGTGAACTTGTCTGTTATCATTGGAGAAGCTCGGGACCTTGTTGTCCCTGAGAGTGGCTGTGGTTCACTTTGCGGGGGCTTTGGTCCTTACTTTGGGCATCAATTCCTGGCTCCAGAGGGGAAAATGTGTGCTGTTTAATCTGCGGGAGAATTTGTCCCACTGGCTTCCTGATATGTACTCGGCTGTTGTCGTTGGAGGAACTCAGGACCTCGTTGTTGCTGAGGATGGCTGTGATACTTTTCAGGGGAGCCCTGGTTCTTATTTTGAGCATCATCGCCACTTGGCTGCAGTACAAAACCTCAACCTACTGGCACAGATCCTTCAACCTGCTGGCATAGACTTTCTAGCATCCACCGCTGACTTTTGGGCCTTCCCAATCCAGATCCATGAAATACACTTGCATGAGCCTCTGTCATGGGCTCTAGGTTTTCCTCTGGACTCATGTAGGTTATTGCCATGAGATCCAGGTCCTTGGCTGAATTTTCTAGATCTTTAGTGTTGTGGACAGATTTCCTGCACTTTCTTTGTATTTGACTCCTTGGGTAATCCTTATAAATAACACTATATATTATGTGTCCTGTATGTAATTTTTCTCCTTGCAACCCCTGACGACAACACAACCCTAAATTCTTTTTTCTATACACACATAATATTACCCCAATGCTATTTGGTGTATTATTGAGCATTTTTATAAACATATATGCATTACCTCATTTAAGCCCCCCCAAACTCATGTGCTATGTTCTCTATATTTCAGAAATTGACAAGCTTGAGTGTTTTTCCAAATAACTTGTATTTAGGAAAATGAAGATTTTCCTTTTCATATTCTTTCTCCTAGGGTGTTAACCACCTTATTCTAACGCTGTCTGTAAACCCAGGCTAAGATACTGCTATCCCCAGATTTCTGTTCATCAAAGTTGATTGACAGTATAAACTGAACCACAAATTATGTGGCTTTTAATGTGATTTCTATCTACAATGTGTCATCAGTTGTAAAACATTTAATCTTACTAAAGTTGAACAGCTTTCATTTTTAAATGTTTACCTGTTTTCACATGAAAAATATATGTTAAATAAAGCTGGTAGGATATGTAATTTACTGTTGAAGTTTTGTTTTTCCCTTGCAGTTTTCCATTTGCCCATCATAAACCTCACAGGGTCTTTTAATGTAGTAAGACACATATCTATATCTAATGGATTCCTGAGTACTCAAATTTATATTGCAACAATTTTGTATAAAATGCTGTATATCACTCTCTGTGTTTAGGTGAAGCATTCATTTCAAATTTGAAACAGACATTTGGTCCTTCATCAGCCCATCCCCATGTGCATAAAGAAATTGAATTTTTGTTAAATATACTTTAAGTTCCATTTCTAAAATATATTTAACTCAAATTGGATTTATTTAGTATCTTGTGCATTTATACTAGTGAACAATATTGAGATAGGATCTGCTTTTTAAAATTAATAGTGAACTGTGAAAATTTGGTAAATTATATAAAGGAATTATATCTTAAATTAGTAATTTAAACATGAAAGTGTTAAGAGACTCCTTTTCCTCTATGTCAGTGAAGCCTGTTGACTCAGATGTAGTTCTGTCTTTAAGGAGAATAAATCGGTACTATTTTAGAATGAGCATATTTAGACTTAAAAATTCTGTCTTGGTAATTATAACAGAGCATGTTTTTCATTTATTTTGGTGCATATTTAAGTATCTATCTGCAAAGAAAGCTGTTACACATCATATATGAATGAAGCCATCTGCAAGGGGGTACAAGTGACACTCTTACCGTGAGTTCTGTAAGCCTTAAGTAGGTTCTGATGAGATCTAATGACAAATTTAAAAACCACTACAAGCTATAATCTGGTTTCCAAAGGCAGTGATCCTTTCAAAATTATTGTGCAGTACCGATGTTTTTATTCCTTTATCCTTCTTAAATGTAGTTGTAACATCATTCGTGACCAAGTAATTGTAACAAAAATTTATATGTATCAAATGATTTTTCTAAATATAATGTGTTGGTAATCATGATATAAAAATATATGGGAAGTAACACACTTGACTCACCTTTTATTTGTTTTCTTTTTTATAAAAGATATCACTAAAATGAATACTATTTTCTAATTTTAATAGACTATTTGAGAAAAAGTATAAAAAGTACACATGAGAACAGAGAGACAACAGTACTATATCTAATGCTGAATCATCTGACTGAAATGCAGAGTGATTTTTGAAAAAATGATCTGGACATGAGACATTTTTAATAAGTAAAATAGTTCAACTTTTTTCTTTTAAGCATTCATAAAGTGAAGGGCATTTTATACATTTTCCTGTTTGACTCATCATATTTTTAGTGTTTAATAAACTGTGCAGCCTTGGATTCATGTTGGTTGTTGCCACACTCATTGAAAACTTACAGCTGTATGCTAATACTTACTCTGGAGCTTTGCAGACACCGCAGAGAGTGAAGAGACAGAATACAGTGGTCTGCTCAGCATGCGCCCTTGTCCACTAATCAGCATTCACAGGGTGGTACCAGCACCCAGCCCTAACCCCAGTTCAACTGAATATTAACACATATGGCGTCCCAGTAAATTAGCCACATGGAACCACTGCCCACCAGGTGGCTGTCACACTGTAATTCTGCATCAGCCTCAGGTCAAGTCTTTCTAAAACTTGACCAAGTAAACACCAGGACAGTTGACTTGAAGGTTGCTCAGGGACATTCTATCTTTTGATCATCTTAAATGTGCTCTTGGATGGAAGCAGACATCAGAGCATCTGGATATTATTATCTAACCTGCCACACCTCTGTGCCATTACCAGTGCTCTTCACGAACTGAACTCTGAGACATCCACCTTCAGGGTGAACATTTTAGGAAACACAGTTATGTGTAGGGTCAGTGGCTGCTTTCTCTGATGATGACCCATTTCCACTCTCCTACCAGCATAAGTTTGATTAAATAGTTCCAGTTACTATAAAGAAAAATTTCAGGTCTAAGAGTGGTTGGGCCTAAAATGGAAACAATAATTGTAGTAGCACTTCAACTTTACCAATAGAAGCTATATCCACATCGTGCTTGATTTTAGGCAGCACTCCAAAAATGTTTATAATGTGATACACATTGTCGATGCATGGATAGTTTCCAGATCAAATATAATTAATTTTACGTTAAAAATAACACTCATCCAGTGATCCGGTTCCCACCACAGCCCCAGACGCAGGAGGAAGCAGGCACACGCACTGATGGAAGACAGATCTTCCTAGAACTGGAAGAACCAATAGGTTTTGTTATCCCAAACTAATGACACCAAAAACAAGGCTAATTATAATTAAGTGCACAAAACTGTCACCAGCAAAAGGTAAAGAACAAATAAACACATTAGCAAAACAACTAGGTTTGAAGCCATCGGATGGGGATTGTGTGATGACTTCTCAAGGTTGCCAACAGTAACAGCAGTGTCTCTGGAGATATGCACCAAGGCGTTTGACCACAGTGCTGATTTCATTTGTTTCTCTTTTAGTGCATTTCATCCTTTCCACAACACAAAACCACTCTCTACATTTGACATAAATTAAGGAGAATGAAGAATTTTTGAATTATGGTATAAAAAGTAAAGCCATGTTGTAATAGTTCGGTATAGTAATTGTTAATAAGAAGTTATGAACAAGTGTGTTCCTAATAATCTTAATATTTGAGAAAGGGCAACATAAAATTAAAAACCCTTTGGAACAGAAGGAGAATTTTCACATGGAATAAACAAACTTTGTAATAAATGCACTATTAGTATTAAGACTAATTTCTTTCCAAAACTAAATTTTATGTTAGTATAGTCATAACCGTGTTTCCTGTATTTTGCTGTTTTACCCAAGACCTCATTCATACGTGCCAACATGATGATAACTTCATAAACATTATTTACTCTAAATAATTGTATTCTGTAATATGTACCCTTATAAATGTAAATAATTATATATACTAACAATTCTGGCTAATTGCGTTAAAATAGTTTTATTTAAATCCAAAAATATATATATTAAGGCCATTCTATTCTTATTAAGACATTTTAACATGTATACCATTTTTTTTCAGTATTTCTAATTCTTAAAAAAATCAAATAGAAGATGAAGTGTGGCTGCCATGAAGTGTTTCATTCAGCAAGTCTAGAGGAAATATATAAAAGCCTCTTTTAAAGGCCCTTATACATTTGTAAAGAAAGTCTTTCTTGATTTAAATTTCTTTTTTAATTGATACTTAAAAGCATAAATGTTTTACCTATCAGTGGGTCCCCTTGGATATTTTAAACTATGCATACCTGATGTAATTTTTCAATCAGGTTAAACATATATATCTTCTAGCACTTACCATTTTTATGGTGAAATAGTCTAAATTCTTTTGCTCAGAAGTCTTTGGAGTTTTCTATATGGAACATAATGACATCTAAACAGTAGTGACTTGGCTTCTTCATTTCCAGTTTGCCTTTTATTTATTTCTCTTCCCTGTTTTCTCTGGCTAAAATTTTCAATACTGTGTTGAATAAAAATGGTGGAAGTGAGCACAAGGATTGTTCCAGGTCTGAGAGGCCATTCAGCATTTTAGCTTTATTATGATTTTATCTGTGGTCTTAATTATATTGTGATATATTCTTTTATACCTATTTGGGTCACAGTTTTTTTTTTTTTTTTTTTTTTTTTTTTTTTTTTTTTTTTTTTTTTTTTTTTTTTTTTTTTTTTTTTTTTTTTTTTTTTTTTTGGTTTTTTTTTTTTTTTTTTTTTTTTTTTTTTTTTTTTTTTGCGGCACCAGGGATTGAACTCACAGCCTCGCGCCTGCCAGGACAGGTGCTTAAGCCACTGAGCCAAACTCCCGGCCCTTGGGTCACAGTTTTTAATAATGAAGAAATGTTGAGTTTTACCAAATGACTTTTCTTCATCTCTCTCTTTTTTCTTTTTTTTTTTTCTTTTTTTTTTTTTTTTTTTTTTTGCGGCACCGGGGATTGAACTCACAGCCTTGCGCCTGCCAGGGCAGGCACTTAAGCCACTGAGCCAAACTCCCGGCCCTGGTTTTTTGAGGCAGGGTCGCATTGTGTAGCCTTGCGCCGCATTGTAGCCCAAGCCGGCCTCGAACTCACAACGCTCCACCTACCTCAGCCTCCCGAGTGCTGGGATTAAAGGCGTGTGCCACCACGCCCGGCTTTTTCTTCATCTCTTGAGATTGCCGTATGTTTTTTGTTCTTCCTTCTATTAAGTGTAGTATCATGTTTACTGATTTGTGTGTGTTGAACCATCCTCACATTCTTGGAATGAATCCCACTGGATCATAATAAATAATGTTTCCAGTGTGTTTTGGGGTTTGGTTTATTAAATTAAAATGACTGTTCTGGAATATTGGCCAGAATCTTTCTTTTGCTTTGTCCGAGTCTGTTTTGGTATTGGGATAATGCTGTCTTGATAGAGTATGTTTTAGAGAATTGCCTCCTCTTCAATTATTCTTCTTTAAATATGTGATACAACTCAGCAGTGCAGCTTTCTGATTCACTTTCATGGCTATCTGCATGTGTCCAGGCATTTGTCCATTTCTTCTGTTATCAAATTTATTGACCTACAGTCACAGATTACATGAGAGTCTATGATGATCTGTATATTTCTGTAGTGTTGGTTGTAAAGTATCCCTTTTTATCTCTAATTTTATTTATTTGTGATTTTTCTCTGTTTCCTCATTCAACTTAATGTTCGTCAATTTTATCTTTTGAAGAACTATTTCTTCATTTTGTTTATGTTTTTATACTTTTATTTCTATTCTGAGCTTTATTATTTTTTCCTTCTACTAATTTTCAGTTTGTTTTATCTTATTTTTTTAATTTATTATGACTCAGCAATAGTTATTCCAGATCTTTTTGTTTTATTGATATAGGTACTGATTTTTATAAGGTTCCCTTTGATTAATGTTTTTGTTATGTTTCATAGATTTGAGTGTGCTGTGTGCATTAGTTTTCCACCACTGTGACAAATACCTAAGAGATGCAGCTTATAAAAAGAAAAGGTTTATTTACTCTCACAGTTTTGGAAATTCCAGTCCATGATCAGTTGGGTCTGTTGCCTTGGGCCTGTGGTGGCATATCATGATGGGAACATGTGGCAGAGCAAAAGCATTCTTGCTGGGAAGCAAAAGAGGAGGAGAGGAAGGGCTCAGATCCCATTATTTCCTTCATAAATATACCACCTGATATTGTCCTACTAGTCCCTGTGTCTTAAAGATTCACCCACTCCATCCTCAGAGTTCCAAGGTGTTAACTGTTCTATAAGTGCTCAAAGTCTAAGTCTAGTGTCTCTTCTGAGTCTCAAGGCAAGCTCAACTGGGAGCCCCTATAAAAATCGCAAAGAAAGTTGCATACTTCTAAAGTACCATGGTAGAAAGGCATAGAATGCATGTTCCCATTTGAAAAGGAATGAAAAAGAAAATAGTAAGGAAAGGTTAGACCAAAGCAAGACCAAAACTAAGCAGAACAAACCTTACATTTTACAGTTCCTTTCCCAAGAAGTGTCGTCTAAGTGCTTTGCTCACCTACTTCTGGTTGAGCAAGACACCACAGGATTCTCTTCTCAAAGGTTTGCAGTGTTACATGCATTTGAAGCTTTAACTAGTGGGTTGTGCTGATTCTTGAGATCCTCTCAAAGCCTCTTTCCATTGTCTGAGTATAAAGCACTCCTCTTACTTCTTTGAGTTCTAATCATTGTGCCATTCTTAGCAGCACTAGTCTTGCTAGCACCTTGAGAAGTGCTCCTTTTTGGCTGAACTGCTGTGTCTGTGGGGAGACAGTTGCTGGAGGATCTTGCTTGCCATCTTGTTCCACTCCAAAATTTTGTCTTCAAACAACTCTTGTTATTAGACAAAGAGAATTTTAAAAGCTGATAGATTACTAATTATATTATACATATAGGATAAATTAGCTCCAGAAATCAAAGAATAATTTTAAGATTGTCTTAAAACTGGACAATATAAAATAAGTATAAAATTCTATAGTGATTAATAAATATTTTCATCCCAGCACTCGGGAGGCTGAGGTAGGAGGAGCATTGTGAGTTCGAGGCCATCTTAGGCTACAACACGAGCGCAAGGCTAGCCTGAGCTACATAGTGCAACCCTGCCTCAAAAAACTAGGGCTGGGAGTTTGGCTCAGCAGCTTAAGTGCCTGCCCTGGCAGGTGCGAGGTTGTGAGTTTGATCCCCAGTGCTGCAAAAAAAAAAAAAAAAAAAAATCATATAAAAACCAAGAAATTTCTTATATTCAATGTGAATAAATAATAATGACAATCTTGATTAAGAGCATATTTTAAAAATTAGGCTAAAAGTAACATGTCTAAAATGTTTCGTGTCCTAATAATGGGTAGCTGTATGTTGGATAGTGTTATGTTTACAAATGCATATCGCAGTCTTCAATAGGCCAGTTCACTTTAATAATCATTCAATATATACTTAAAGTTAAATATTAAATTTGCATTATATCATCCTTTTAGAAACCATGACAACTGTAACAATGGAAGATCTGAGTATTTTTTAACTTTGTCCTAATTGTAAGCAGAATGGTGAAGGAAAGCAAACTCCATTTCCTAAGAGTGCTGTCTGTTTCGGCCAGGATTCCTCTTTTGTGCCCTGGCCTCTCTGGCACAGTGCACTCCTGATCACACTCGCCCGGCTGTGGAGCACGTCTGACTCACCAGCATGAGTTCTCACTTCTACTCAGTGGTCACTTCCCCCAGTGAGCACTCGCCGCACTTCAGGAGGTACATCCTCCGAATGGCCAGGGCATTTTCTGCTCACCTTTATTATATGGATAGTAAAACTATTTATGTTTTCCTGCTAGGCCTTGACTGTCATTATAGTAGACACTTTTGTTTTTTATCAGTGTCAGGTCTCTGGTGAAAATAGATGGAATTGTAAGTTATTTGAAAGAGTTATCCAATGTGAAGTTTCAGTAGCTTCTCCAGGAGTGAGAATTCCTGCAATGGTTGCTATGTATGCATCAATATACAAAGCATACAAAATGTCCTAATGTTTTATTTAGACTTAATTTTTCCATTTTAAAAATTAGGAGTAAAGCAGGACAGGCAAAATACTGAGCCTCTTATTAAATAATTGGTGTATACAAAATCTAATTTTTTAATGCTTTATAAGGAAAAGACATGCACAAATAAATTTATACTTTATAATATAATGTTGTTCAAAGTGATATTCCATCATGAAACTTGAATGTGGTTCTGGAATTTCTTTTCATTTTTGTGTTCAGATTCTTTCATTCCTCACATAAAGATGGGTTAGGGGTAATTTAATTTTTTTGTTTGTTTGTTTGATACTAGGAATTGAACTTAGGACCTTGTGCTTGCCAAGCAGGCAATCGTGCTGCTGAGCTACATTCCCAGTCCCCTCACATAAAGATGGAGCAATATAATATGCATCATAACTTGTTTTTAAATGTAGGTATTTATTTAATCGCAAATAAAACATTTTTGTAGCCAATTCTGCAGGCCTCTTGAGAAAAATCAAAATAATCCTTGTAAAGATTAAGGTAACAAGGTAGAGGGTTAAGAAGGAAATAATAAACCAAAACTTCATTTGTTAAAAAGACATCTGCCAATCTTTTTGAAATATAGATCACTTAGCTTCATTCAAATATTTGATAATGTGCTTATCACTTCCTTGAAATTTTCATGTACTGGTTTTCCATCAAATGCTGTTATTCAGTATGGTTAGCTGGTTTCTTCTTGTTCAGTGGAGCCTTTTTCCAAGAACCTTCCCTTTCTTCTCTTCTCTTGTAATCATCTCTGGGAAATCACATCTGTAACTCTGTCTTGAGTATCTACTCTCCTATTGAAAATCTGAATCTATAGCTGTGGCCCTGCATCAATAGTCTGCCACTTTTTAATGGTTGATACTAAGCAAGATATTACGTTTTAGTTTCTATGCTTCAGTATTTTTTATCTGTATAATAAAATCATAGAAACTCAGCATGTTGTGAGAATTAAATGAGATGAGCACATTCTCAGGAATCTTCAACTCAACATATTCCTCCCCCTCTTTTCCCCAAGACCTGCTCCTCCTCTATTTTTATATCACCATAATCCTTGTAAAGTAGGACTTTTCTCTTGGGGTTGTCAATTCCATCACTGAGTTTCTCCTGCTGCTACCCTCGTCATCTATACCAGCTCCATTATTCATTCAGGGAGGACTTGCCCTCCTCAAGTTCAGCCGACTCGGGGGGAAGTCACATGCTAAGGGAAAGCACTTGTGTGGCCTTCAGAGCACTGCAGCTTCTGGTCCCCACTCCTAAGCAATGCATGCTGAAAAGAAGGCAGCACGAAACTGCTGATGTGTACTTAAGTACTATACAAAAATAAATAATACGTGGTAAAGGCTTATTAAAATAATATCGAAGAACAAAGGTCTAAGAACACAAAAATTCAGACCTAAGCGGACGTGATGGGGGAAGGCCCCCATTTGTCTCTAGCCTCTCTCATCCGTTCAGTAGTATTGGCTGCGCTCTCTTCCGCAAGGAGTTCTGTACGCATGGGTCTTCATCTCTTCATGTTTTAAAGTTCTGTTTGTGATTGAAAGATAGATATGTAAGTGGTACGATGTGATGCTTTGATACATGTACACATTGTGGAATCATCAGATAATGCTTGTTAACATACCCTTTACCCGATATGTCAAAATTATTGAGATGACTGGAATATCTCACCACAAGTAACCCTGTAGGGATGCCGCAGTGAGGGTGACAGTCCTGTTTCTCTGGAATTCGGTACACTTTCTTTGCCATGCAGTTTAAGATTTGCGTCATTTATTGTTAGAGTTACTTTTCATACCCACCAACGATAATGAGGACCAAGTGTAAAGCACCATCGTCGCCCTTAACAGCCGATCAGGGCCTGTGTCCCCTAGCCTGGCGACAGCAGAGGCATTAGGTCTGGAGAGTGTGTGGCCGAAGACTCCCTGTGCAGATCCGACTGTCCGTAACTGTGAGCGCCGGGTTAGCCACTGCTGAAAGACCGCTGGAGTCTGAAGTCCCAGGAGCAGGCAGACGACAAGAGGGCAAATACAAAGCTAGGCTACGGAACAGACTAGAGTCCGTGAGGTCGGGTCAATGAGCCTGCTCCTCTCCCTGCGCCCGGCCCTGCAACTGGTGCAGAAGCTGCAGGGAATCCGGAGCAGTGCCCTCCTGGCCTGCCGACCCTGCCCAGACCTGCTGGGCCTCCAAAGAGCAGTACGCGCTGCTGCAGCCTGTGCAGTCTCACGCCAACATGCCTGTGACGCCTGCTAATGGAACCCACTTAGCAAAGGTGCTTCTGGGAGACTCAGTCAAAGCTAGATGAGCTTACGCTTGTAAGGCCAGCACACAGATTCTTCCCAGCAGCGAGGCTTTGCCCTTGATACCATGCGTGGCACAGGGCGTGGCACCTGCCCATTTCCCCGGCCCTGGTGTCCACTCCCCAACCACTCCGCGTTCACTCCACATCCACTCCACATCCCTGCCTGCACAGCCTCCCTGCGCTCTGCAGCCTCCAACCGGAAGATGGCTGTGCGCTCGGCCTTAAAACCACACATTGCTTCACTTTCATTTATCCTATCAAATGTTCCATGAACTTTATTTAACTGCACAATGCTTTAAATAATCTTTCAAATGCATATGGCTTTATACTCTTTAACAAAAATAAAATTCTCCTGCAGTGTAACATATGTTAGAATCTTTAAAATAAATATTGTTTTAAAATTCAATCACTCATTGCTTATAGTGCTGAGGAGTGACTAAGTAAAGCTTAAGAGGGGTGTTTGGGGCATAATGTAATTATAATGCAAAATAAATATACAGCTCTAATAATTAGGTTACAACAAAATACAACTGCACAAGAGCTGAGGGATGAGAACTTACTAAATATTAAAAATTAACTCAAAGCCCATGTAACATAAATGATTCATTATTAAAAGTATGACACTTTAAAACTATAACTGTGAACATAAATGATATATATTGAATATATATATATGACCTGAATGTTTGTGTATCCCTAAACTTGTAAGTTGCAGTCCTAGCTCCCATGGAAATGAGTATTGGGAACTGGGGTTAGGAGGACGGACTATCCCATAAGGACAGAAGCTCTGTGGGTTGGATTCATGCTCTTCTGAAGAGGCCTGAGAAAGCTTTTCCCTCATCACCATGGCTGCAACACAGACAGCAGTCACAGAAGTGAGCCCTGCAAAGACACCAGATCTCTTAGCACCTTGCATCTTGGACTTCCCAATTTGAGAAATACACTTCATGTGTATCAGCTGCCCAAGTTGATGGGTCTAAGGCCAGATATGTCTTATAAAAGGAACCCAAACCCATGATTTTCTTCAGCTAGTTCTCTCACAATTGTGTGATTGTAATGATTCACAGGTGTTTTACTTAACTTGGGCAAGTATTTATATGTTATCAATATAATGATGCAAAAACATCCAATACTCTAAGATTTCTTTATTTAGCAAAACATACATAAGTTGTGATAAGAAAGAAGTCATAAAATGATTATGATTTAGCCAAAGAAAGATGGAATAAAGTCAAAGAAACAAAAGTATAAGAACCGAGAGTATGAGATTATATTCTAAGCATAGTTTTACTCTCTTGTTGTCATATGCATGGTTTTAATTGGCATGTCGCTATTTACAGAAATGTCTGTTGGAGTAGTTTACCTTGTACAGAAACCTAATGAGAGAAACGAAGTGAGTTCATTTGGGTATGGAATGGGTATTACAGAAATATGCATATACAATAAAAGAGAGATGAGGACAGGCACCTGACCACTGACCAGCTTAGACCTAGGAAGGGTGGTCCCAGGCAAGTTTCTAGCAGAAGTCAATGTTCTATTTGGCTTCATTATTGATCCCTACCTTTAATATTTACTAATTCCAGTGGAATTTAATATTTAAACCTACTATTGATTATTTCTCAATTTTTCCTACATTTATTAATGTTGTAATACAGTGGTGCCTCAGTTTATGAATTTAATGTGTTCTATGATTTTTGGAAAAGGTGACAATATTTGCGTTTTTGTGGGAAAGATGGTCACCCAATTATTTGCAAACTGAAGCATCCATGAACCAAAGTACCACCGTACATTTTTATATAATTCTTCTCCTACATAGGAGCAAATTAGAAAGAAAGCCAGCCATTCAATTTTATATTGTGGGCATGAATTATGCTTGCATTAATGATCATAAAGGGAGCATAAATACGAAGGAGGCCACACACTGTGATTGAAAAGAATGCAACAGTGAAAGGGCCTCACACACAACCTGTTCATTTTTAGTAGGGACAGGGAAGAACAGAGGACTCACAGAGCATTGTGAGCACGCCCAAATAGCTGTCCCACACATGAGGACAGGTTCCTAACATCCTGATGGTATAGTCTGAACCACTGATTATGCAGTATAGAAAAGGTGTACCAACTGAGAATCCAGTCCCCCCTCTTAGAGGTAACAAAAGGAAATTTGTTTGTTTACTTTTGTGGCAGTGAATATTGAACTCAGAGACTTCACACTGAGCTGCATCTACCACCCTTTTCTTTTAAAACAGGGAGAGTCTTGCTAAATTGTTACATTGCCTGTGGTGGGCTCAAATTTGCAGTCCTGCCACCTCAGCCTGCCAGAATGCTGGGATTACCGGCACGCACCACTGTACACCACTAAGGGAATACACTTATAAGTAGAAAAAACAATTATTAGGATGTAGAGTTGAATTCTCAGAAAGCATGGACCTAATATAAATAGAACACTGTATTGTTATAATGGTAAATGGCACTGAAACAAATGAGAAGTCACAGGTAACATCGTGCCCCACTTTATGGATCAATCAGTAAGTGAAATAAATAAGCTGCTTTTATCATAATCAATTATCTGCTTAAATAGCATTCTGAAATGCAAATCAACAGACAAAATGAAATTTTTATTTCTCATTATGTAAAAATTTTATTGATTCAAAAGTTGTATAGCAGGCAGGAAACTCAATGATACTACGGTACCAGTTCCCTTGACTACCGTATTTGTCTGTCCTTTTGGAATCTCAGATGCAGGACCATGGTCTTTGCTTAAACATTTCTATTTACAGAAGCAATGTGATAAGCTTCCAAATCAGTCTAGTTGTTCTTTTAGTGAAAATTCATGTTAAAATTATTACTTGCAAGATTTCTCAGACACAAACATGATTGCTTATGTGTGTTTTGAGATCATCACTTCCTTATCATTTTTAGTCAAAAGGCAAACTTTCAGCCTGCTGCACGTCTTATTACCATACTTCAGAGACAATACTTAGAAAAGTAAATAAGCAGCTCTGAAGTTCTGAGATTTTCCTTAATGGTATTGTTGCCATGGTTACAGCTGAAATGTTATATAAAGCAAATTGCTTATCGATGGAAGAAGGCTGAGGGCACAGCAGCATCTCCCTCTGCTTTCATTGCCTTCATTTCCGACTCTCCTCTTAAAATTAATGGATGTTTTGGAATCTTTTTTTGTTTTGAACAAGCTTTGATGATGTGATATTAAAATAAATGCATTTTATTAACAATGTACCAACTGAAATTGGGTATGTTCAAGTATGGTGTGATCAGCATACAGCTGTATTTCATACACTCTTTGTTTATCAGAATTTCTCTATTTGGAGATGAATTTTTATATTCTACTTATTGTGAAAGCAGTGAATATAAATGTGATTGGCCTCGTAGTATGGAATATTTTGAGTAATATATTTAATAACAGTATAGATGAAACATAAACATTTACTATAGTTGTGCCATTAAAGGATATTTATAATGGTATACTCAAAATAAAATTTACATTAAAAATAGAGATTAAAAGGAAATGGTATGTGAACAGCGATAATGATGACTAGTATGGTTATGAAAAAGGTCTCCTAAGTATTTATTGAGAGTAACTCTTCAGAGTCTGTGTGTATATTTAATATATATGAGTGTCTCCATCACTGACTTTATAGGGAAATATTTTAAAGATAAAATTATAACTCATTTGATATCTGAGGCAGAAAATGAATATTTATGTGTCTCATCATTACTGCTACAAAAAGACATAAAACTAAGTCTAACTATTTTCAGGAAAAAAGAAGTCATATATGTCAGTGACATACAATGAGTTTTTGAGTCACTTAAGGATACTGCATATGTATTTCCTGGTTTTGCCTCATTTAGAACTGTTACAGGCTCTAGGTGGAGTGACCATTGAGGAACAAAGGGTACACATGCTGAAACAGAATTCTTCATTCATTTCCAGAACACAGTAATGCAGAAATATTTGGTATTATTTTTGTTAAGCAACACAAAATTTGTGGCTACAGATAATTTTATTTTGTTATAGAATATTTCCAAAATTAGTTTTTATTAAGCAATTTTTCTAATAATTTTATTTTTAATTAGTGATGCTATAATAATAATAATGATCCTTTTAAAAATGAACTTTCTTAGAAATTCATTGTTGTTCTTTTTACTCATGATCAGAAATGTGATCAGTTTTTTCACTTGATTTTTTATTTTACTTAACCTCTGCCTTCCCTCCAATGATGCCCTCTTCTGCCTCTTAATAAACAAAATTATATTTACATATTTAAATAAGTATATGTTCTGTTGTTACGTTGTCTTTTTATTTATAATTCTTTATTGGTTTTACAACTTCTTCTGCTTGCTGAATTGGTTTGGCATTTTAATTTTGGTTCTAGGGCTCAGAAAAGAGACATTCATAGGAAACCAGCAGTTCAGCAGGTCCGATGGCTCTGTGTGACTTGCAGGTCATCAAATTCCTTCTGTTCCAAACTAAATCCACTGCACATTGTGCTGTATCTATCATGTGTGGCCCCTGCTTCTCACCATCGTGGCTGCTTCCTGCCTCTTGAGTTAATGTCGGCAGCATGGGCAGGTCACCACATCCTGGAAGACCAATTGGAATGCTGTGGGCCTAACATTTGTATGAGGAATCAATGTCTTCTACAGTGTTTCTGAGGGTTTTATTTATTTTTTTTAATTTGGCAGTAAGTGCCATCTCAGAAAAAAAAAAAATCTCTGCTTATTTGACCTTATCTATTTTTACAGCTAAATGACAAATTTGTTGTTTAAATTTCCATCTCTGTTCAATAATTCTAGAATTCTGGTTCATTGCCTTTTTTCAAGCCTGGGCACATTATTTACCTGCACCCTCTCTTCTAACTTCATGACTGAATTCCAGTATGAACATAATATCAAGGCCTTTCCCTTATGTTACTGTCTTTATACTTTACCACTAAATATAAATGTTTTGAAATTGGTAGTTCTATTACGCTAAATAGTGGCAATAAATATTTTTGGCTAACATGAATTTATTTTGCATTCATAATTTATTAATCTACCTATATAAAGGCCAAATCTTAGAAAATATCTGACTAGAAATGGTATCTTCTTCCTTCTGCATTGTAACACAGTTTTTGTTCTTGTCTATTTATTTTACTGCACATTATACTTACTTTTATATGTTTTATTTCCTCTACTTAAAAATAGGTTTCTCTAGTGCAATAAGACTTGAACATACATACTTCCCAAATGACATATGTACTGAGTAGATATAAATGGAATAAATGAATGAATTAGATTGTCCTTATTTGACATGATAGAAACATTAGTTTTCAAATTAATTCTAATTATAATTGGTCACAGTATAGAGCCAAAAGAATTTCTCTTGGCCTTCTTATCTTATTTACAATGAAAAGCAATCATCCGTTCAAGGGACTGGGTATAGTAATACCATGTTTAAACTAATGGCAAAGAAATAGGTTTCTAAAAATACCACATTTTATTGGTGGATTCAGATTTAAACACAGCACTAATTTGGGCGAGCCAGTGAGGACCTTAGGCTAACACTCTTTGTCTTTACTTAGTAAATTTACACTGTTGGCTTGTGTTCATGTTGCAGATCTGCTGTTGCTTTTTAAGTGTACCAAGCATTATTTTAAATCCAGAAAAATGAAGGATTTTATATGACATAGTAAATTAAATATTAAATTAACCCTCTTACCTTTTTTTTTTTTTTTTTTTTTTTTTTGAGACAGGATCTCACTATGCAGTTCATGCTGGCCTTGAGCTCACTTTGTAACCAAGGCTGGTCTCAAACTTGCAAGGATCCTCCTATCTCTGCCTCCCGAGTGCTGGGATTACAGGCGTGCACTGCCATGCCCAGCTTACCTAAATTTTAATGGAGTGAATCTAATAGCTACACATCCTTCAGATTACCACTGTGCTTTATCTCTCAACACATTCTCCTTTTAACAAAAAAACACACACAACTGTAATATCATACATCTTAGGTGAAAAAGATGATAATTTAGAATAATTTGTCTCCAAAACTCAGGTAAAACAAACATACTTTTCTAGTGGACAGAAATGTTAGTGGCCTGAAATTCTGTATTCCTGGTGTGTCAAAAGCCCGTCTTGCCTTTATCAGGGCGTGGCCTGATGGGAATGCATAATGCATACCTACAGGTTTGAGAGCCCGGGGCCAAACAGCACCATGATGCAGCCATTGTGGCTGCTTTTGTTTTTAAAATTGTCAGCCAAATCTGAAGATGTGGCTCCACCCAGTAATGGTTTTTAAAACCACAGCATAGATTAAGATCGATTTTCCTTAGATATTATGGAGGTGCCTTGTTCTTGTTCGGGGACTGCTCAGCAAGGGAGCTTTCAGTTGATGAAAGATCAAATAATTTCTTCCCATGGCTTGTGTACAAAATCACTCTATGTACAAGGAAGCTACAATCCACTTCAGAAATTAAGAAGGTAATTGCTACTGGGTGATCATACATACACACAACTAAAAATGGACCCATTATGTCCCAACGCTTTACAGACAGACTTTTACTGCAGTTAAAGAATCGGTGCTGGCTTCACCCTTTTCAATTAGCATAAGAATTATGGTTTACAGACTGAGGACCAGTGACAGCTGTTTAGCAACATTTTAATGTCTCTAAAGAGATTGAAAGTTGAAATAAGAAATGAAATTTAGGCTTCTGATGGTATTTGCAGCACTAAGTGATTTTTCTCTCTAAATAATGGAAGCTAAGTACCTGGGAAGAGTGAGCCAGTGTAAAAAGGCGGTTTGCAGCCAAGCTTGTCAGATGATAATCTGCGTGACTCTCCACGAGCTGCACCCCAGAATGGATGCTACTGCATCGAATGGCCGGAAGTGGAACGCCGCTGCGTGTACACCCTGTATTACTTACTATCAAGATCAGTGTAGTGCAGGAAAAAGTGCAGCACGTGTCTGTCAGGAAAATTTCTACAACTTTATTAGTCTAACATCATTTGCCCCTGAATAAGCATGTTATGACCTCTTAGAGTAGTTTCCAATCTTTACTTTACAAAACTACCCGGAAGTTTAACAAAAATCTTCTTTCCTTTACTCCTAAGATTCTGCTGAAATAGTTCTAGCGTAGTTCCTAGAAAATTGCTTACTAAATTCCACCTCAAATGATTGGGTAAAAGTAATCATGGCTTACGCACTACAGGGCCAGAAGTAGAAGGCGATATCTTCCTCAATAGACCATGAAGATGGGGGAAAAGTCACCAAATAATTTGAGCCAATGAGTTCTTTTAGCTCAATGGCTTGATAAATTGTGATTAGCATTAAGAATGAAATTATTGTCTTATTTTGAAAGCAAATAGAGAATTAAGCACAAATGAGTCTGGAAAGCTCTACCTATACTAGTAAAGCTCTACTCTGATAGCTGAACTGTATTTAGAACCAAGAAGTAGGAAATAATGGACAAATCCTGGAAGAACTTCTGATTAAAAAAATATGAAATGTAATAGTGTTTGAATAAATTCATGATGGGAAAAATAGGATAAAAAATAATTTCACCCAGGATAAAAAATAATTTAATTTGGTACAAATGGAAACTCTTCCCCCTTATCCCCAAAGATGGATATTTCTGTAGACTCATCATCTAAAGTGCATTTCTTTTCTTTTCTTTTCTTTCCTCCCTTTCCTTCCCCTTTCACGCCTTCCTTCTTTCTTTCCTTCCTTCCTCCTTCTTTCTTTCCTCATTTATGGTAAAGAGATTGAATTCTTAGTCTCTAAATTTTCTCCCCAGTTTTAGGTTTCAATCTTTTTGAAACTTCCTTCTTAAAACTTGATGTGTCATTGATTTAAAAACCCTACATTTCTCATATATATATATATATATATATATATATATATATATATATACACACACACACACACACACACACACAACTAGGCATTGCCAAATTTTTGATTTAAAAACCCTACATTTCTCATATATATATAAAAGCAACTAGGCATTGCCAAATTTTTACCGCCTTAAATACAGGGAAACAGAAGCATGATAATATAATTAGTGTTTGTGTTGCTGTTTTATTTGCAGATTCAAGAATGGCTGTGTTTAAATTGCCAGACTCAGAGAGCGATATCAGGACAGCTCGGAGACCTGGACAGAATGCCACCCGCACCCACTGAACCCAAAGCGGCCCCTGTGCCTGGCCCTGCAGAGCCAGCACCTCAGAAAGCAGCAGCTGCTGCTCAGGGAAAAGTGAAAAAGAAGGAAACAGAAGTAAAAACTGAGGCTGCAAAACCCACTCCAGAAAAAGAAAAGGAAACAGCTTCAAGTGAAAAGCCTCCTAAAATACCCTCAGATCCAAAACAAGAAGAGAGTAAACTCGAGAAAGACAAAGTTTCAACACTTCCAGAAAAACAGCCACCATCCAAAGAAGAAAAGCTACTTTCAGAAGAGAGAACCAAAGAAAAGCAGCCACTTCCTAAAGAAAAGAAGCCTCCCCTTGAAGAAGAAAGGCCAACGGCCGAAGACAGGTTATCTCCAGAACCAGAAGCACTGGGCCCAGAAGAGGAAGGGAAATGTGAGATAGCTGAGCCTCAAGCACAGATTGCCCAAGAGAAGTCCAGAGGCGGGGGCGCTTCCCAGATGCTGCAAGGAGAGGAGCATCTACAGCCCCACGCGGAAGCTCTGCCCACTTTGCCCGCTGGCCCAGCGCAGAGTTTGCCCAAGGAGGAGGCTCGGACGACCAAGGGGAAGGAGCCGCCACCAGCAGCAGGCGCAGCAAAACCTGAGCAGGCAGAACCTGGGAAGGACAGAACAGTAAGTGGTGTCCTCCTAACCTCACAGCCTTACATGACCCGCCCGTCCTCCCTAACACGCGCACTGCAGGGCCAGTAGAGGCACTGCCTTCACATAAGGAGCTACGTTTTCAGAGAGGTGTATTTTTTTTTTTTTTTTGCTAAATTCAAAGAAATTTGGCCTTTTGATAGTTCAATCAAGTGTACACATAAATATAAAACTTTTCAGTCTCATTACAATCAAATAATGTATCAAAATCATAAAGTAATAAAGCAGTTTTACATTACTCTTTTCACCACAATGGATTTAAAAGTCATTATCTCCTTTTAACATAAAATAATGTGTCGTTCTATAAGTTTTTGTTTGCTTACCATTTTGGTTTTGTGAGAAGCAGCATGTTCTGTCCCACTGGAAAGATGTTATAATGTCACCAAGCCGTAAAGCGACTGTCAACAAAAGGGAAATATGACTAGGAATGGAAATCATTGTGAATTTTATAAAGGAGGTTGTTTTACTATTTAGTGTGATTTTAATATTCTGTTCAGAGTTTTGTTCAATACATTTAATATTAATAATTATCTATAATCCAAGCATAATCTGGCAATATATATATATTTTTTCTTTAGTGGAAATTTTCTTGGGGGGGGCATCAACAATCAAATTCAGGACCCTGAGTTTGCCAGGCAGGCAGGCCCTATGCTGCTGAGCTATATCCCCAGCCCTAGTAGGTATTGTTAAGGGTATACCATTTCAATTAATATTTATTCGAGCAATGCTATCGTTGTTGGTGGAATTCTGATTTGTTAGAGCTACAAACAATCTTGCAATCTTGCATCATATGTAATTGGATAATTTTGTGAACACTGATAGAACTCATTGATAAAACAAAGGAAGACAAGGATTTAGTTAATGTTCAATGCATGGCTTACTAGAGATGGGTTAGTAATCTTGTATAAAATTTTACACAAATAAAATAACAGGAATAATAACAGGAATAAAAACACTTGTAATATAGTTTATAGTTGGGGTTTTACTAAAATATTTAATTTTCCTAAAAATACAATATACCATGATAAGTAAGGACCAGAAGCTGCTCCTTCTAAATGTACCAGCCCAGTGCCTTCTTGTCAGCTAACTTGGTTTCCTGGTCAGCTGCTCCCCGCATTTGCCCTTGGGCCTTACTAGTGTGGAGAACAGACACTGTGGGGGTCCACACCTGGTAATGTGGAAGAGGAAGAGGCATTTCGGGGCAGAGGCCTCACAGCAGCAGCACCACAGGTGAATGCTAACCCCACCCTGTGCAGGGTGTGCTGGAGAACGACCAGGGCCAGGAGGAGCCCATGGAACAGAGCGCTGAAGCGGGGAGGAAAGCGTGGGCGCAGGGAGGAACTGCGGAGGGGCTCACGGGGTGGGGATTTTGGTATTTAGGTGTTATTCTTTGTCTGCTGTTTCTTCATTTTCTTGTAACATGATGTATGTCTAATCCTATTCTTATTTCTGTAAAACATCAGTGGAGCCTTTGGAGTCCGTTGTATGAAAGTAATTTCTCTTTTATTATACTCAGTGAATGGTTACAAACAGTAGTCACATTGCCTCCATACATGTGCAGCTTTGTTACACAGGTATGTGGACACAAGGAATGCAAAATGATACTCCAGTTTAAATTATAAGAGATCGTTTTTCTTTACCCATTTTTCTCACAGATCTTAGGCCCCCCACGATCCTGGCGAGGCTGTTTACAGAGAGTCGGTGCAGGTTGGGAGTCCTAACTGCCTGTTCTGGGCACAGCATGAATAAGTGTGCTCCGAGTGTGTGAAATGCAATCCCAGAGGAACATCTTCCCACCGAGACACCCTGGGGAGTTTCCCGAGGCTGGCACCTCTGGCCTTTCAGAGCGGAGCTCCTAGTAAAGGGACCCAAAGTGAGATAGGTGCTCAGATGGTAGTCTCACCTCCAGACCAGTAATACTTTCTACAAAGACACCTCAAATGAGCCAGGATAGTTCCTGATGATCAAAAGGATTAGGTGTTGCTCTGTGCACTGAAGTTGTTAAGACTGTGCCCGACTGCCCTTTTGAATTGAGGCATGTTAACTCAGCAAAAGCATTTTACCCTGCATTGCACTCGGGATATATCTTTAGCTGAATGCAGGAAAGTGATATACCGAGATAAAAATGAATTTTAAGTGAGAATTAAGTCAGCAACATTTACATTTGAGAACTCTGTGGCCAGAAGAAACAGAAAGAAGGGGAGGAGGGAGGAAAGGTGTTTTGTGTGTTTTTCATTACTTGTGTAGCCTGAGGTGTTCACTTGGGCTGTAAATGGAAGAGCTGGTGCGCACCCCCACCCCCAGAAGCATCGAGGCAGCCTCCCAGGCCGAGAGAAGGCCCCTGTGCTGGCGGCTGAGCCCTCTGCTGTAAGCCTGGTGGCTGAGGGGATCACCTGACCTCCCGTTGCTCCCAGCGAGTCTCTGTGGCGGTCACTGTCACAGGAGAGCTCAGCACAGCACAAGGAGAGCACCCAGGATAAGTCAGCGTCCTGCTCTGGCTGAGGACCTGCCTTCAGTGTGAAACCCCAGGCGGCTTCAAACCTGATGGCTGGGGCAGTACGAGTGAGACAGCGCTGATGCCGGCTGTTCAACGTGATCAACGACTGTAGAAAAAAAAACTCAATATTTCTCTTTAGCTGAAGCTATGCGTTAGAACAATTGTTCTGTAATATTTTAAGGGTTCATACTTTCTAAACATTCTTTCCAAGTCAGTTGTAAGAGCGATACCAAGCACACACCGTGTGTTACAGCACTGGAAGTGTCTTTCAAAGGCAGTGCCTTGTTAGCTATGAAAGCGAAAACAGCACAGGAGGCATGGGTAGTGTCGGCAGAGCAGGCTCTGTAGGCTACACTTCCCGCAGCCAGGCAAGCGCCAGGCTCATCCTCCGACTGCTTCTCATTTTTGCCTGACCTAATAATCTGGAGATATCATGCTAATAGAAGATTACCATGAAAGTTTTTCTTTTGCAATTTTAGCTTATTCCACAGCAAAGGGTACTGAGAAACATAATACTTAGGAAGGAAAGTTCAGTGCGCAAGGGTAGCATATTAATGGAAGAGACTCAGAGATCACGCAGAAGTGACGTGAATTAACTTAGGCTGAATGAACATTAACTTCACCAGTGTCTTGGTTACTTTTTACTGGTTGCTGAGACAAAACACCTGACACACAAAATTAAGGAAGGAAAGGTTTATTTAGCTTACAGTTTTTGGAGGTTTCAGTCCACAATCAGCTGGCTCCACAGCAGGGTGGCATGGCACAGGAACAACACTTCAAGGCAGCACCCGGGCAAAAGCAGCCAGAGTAAAAGGGGGCGAAGAGCAAGCCTCTTCTCCTCCTTTATATAGTACACAGGAACCCGCCCCCCCCCCCCGGTGGGTGTAGCTTCACAAATATACTTGCCTTCCTTTGCACAGGATGAGAATGTTTACAAAGTAAGACCCCTGGCTCCCTGCTGAGTCTCTCAGCTAAACTTCTTACCTTCTCAAATTTACACAATGAATAGGTAACTGCTTGTACTCTACACCCCAGGATGTAGAGCTGCTGCCTTACTTAATTAAGTTTCTAGACTTCTCAAGTTGACACAATGTATAAACCGTAACAACCAGTATACACCAGCTCTTCACTTTTTGCTCTCACTAGAACTTTAGAACACTGACCTGTCCTTGAGAAGGCTCCCCATTCCTCGTGGTTATGCGGGCAAGGGGAAAGGTGAGTGTTCCAGTGCCACTATCTGAAGTGTCCCTGTGTCTTTTCCTTCCTGCTAGGACAAGGAAGAGGATAAGTCAGACACCTCAAGTTCTCAGCAGCCTAAAAGCCCACAAGGCCTGAGTGACACAGGATATTCTTCAGATGGAATATCAGGGTCCCTTGGTGAAATTCCAAGTCTGATTCCCAGCGATGAGAAGGACTTGCTCAAGGAACTCCAAAAGGACTCTTTTTCTCGAGAAAGCAGCCCGCCCAGCCCCTCCGACCTGGCCAAGCTGGAAAGCACGGTCCTCTCCATTCTGGAAGCCCAGACAACTGCTCTGGTGGATGAAAAATCAGACAGAAAGACGCGACCCCACGAGGGCTCTCCTGAACAGGCGAGGGACCCTCAGCTGCTCCCCAAAACCCTGGAGCGGACCACTGCCAAGGAGGAGCTCAAGGAGAGCTCCGAAGAAAAGAGAGAGGTTTCTAAGAAAGGGACCCAGCAGGGCGTGCCCGGCGGCCAGGGCCCCCCGGAGCGCGCCACACTGGCGGGGGACAGCCGCTCCTCCCTGGAGGATAGCAGCGAGAGCGAGACCTCGCCGGTGCCACCCAGGAGGCGCAGGGCCAGCGTGGGCTCCTCGAGCAGCGAGGAGGACAAGCGGGAGGACAGCGCGGGCTCGGGGGACGACGAGGACTTCATCCGCAAGCAGATCCTGGGGATGAGCGCTGACGAGGATGCCTCGGGCTCGGACGACGACGAGGGGCTGCGGCGGCCGCCGCCAGAGCCGGGGGCCCCCGAGGGCGCGCGGGGCAGGGAGGATGCGCGGGGCAGGGCCAGGGCAGCGGCAGGACGCCACCGCCGACCCCCGCGCAAGGCCGGCGTCGGCCTGGAGGAGGAGGCGGGCCGCCGGCACTCGTGGCACGACGAGGAGGACGAGGCCTTCGACGACAGCCCCGAGGGTAAAGCCAGGGAGACCAAGAGCCAGGAGGGCGAGGAGCCGGCGCTGGCCAGCGGGGGCTTGCGGCGCTTCAAGACCATCGAGCTGAGCACGGCCGAGCAGCGGCGCGCCGAGCTCTTCCCGGACGAGGAGCCCGAGCTGGAGATGGAGAGCCTGACCGACTCGCCCGAGGACCGCTCCCGCGGCGAGGGCTCCTCCAGCCTGCACGCCTCCAGCTTCACGCCCGGCACCTCGCCCACGTCCGTGTCATCGCTGGACGAGGACAGCGACAGCAGCCCGAGCCACCCGCGGGGCGAGGGCAAGCAGCCACGCAAGGCCCGGCACCGCGGCCACGGGCCCCCACTGCCCACCATCGAAGACTCCTCGGAGGAGGAGGAGCTGCGCGAGGAGGAGCAGCTGCTCAGGGAGCAGGAGCGGCAGCGCGAGGCTGAGCAGCAGCAGCAGCAGCGGAAGAGCTCGGGCAAGAAATCCAAGAAGGACAAGGACGAGTTGCGAGCGCAGCGCAGACGTGAGCGGCCCAAGACGCCGCCCAGCACGCTGTCGCCCATCGAGGACGCGTCCCCCACCGAGGAGCTGCGCCAGGCGGCCGAGATGGAGGAGCTGCAGCGATCGTCCTGCTCCGAGTACTCGCCCAGCCTGGAGTCCGACCCCGAGGGCTTTGAGATCAGCCCCGAGAAGATCGTCGAGGTCCAGAAGGTGTACAAGCTGCCCACCGCCGTGTCCCTGTACTCGCCCACGGACGAGCAGGCGGTCCTGCAGGAAGGGGCTCCGAAGGCGTTGAAAAGCGCCAAGGAGATGTGTGAAGAGATGCTGCACAAGCCCCCCAAGTACAAGGCCTTCCCGGCCGCCGGCGAGCGCGACGAGGCGTTTGAGAAGGAGCCGCTGTACGGCGGCATGCTCATCGAGGACTACATCTACGAGTCGCTCGTGGAGGACTCCTACGAGGGGGCCGGGGACGGCGGCCTGCTAACGAGGCCGGAGGAAGAAAACGGATTTATGCCGCAGAGCGGGAGAGAACCGAAGGTCAGACTGCCGGAGCACAGCTATGAGGATCCCCTGCGGAGAATCACGGCCTTCCAGAAGGAGCTTTACGAGCTGGAGAGCCTGCGCTCCGCGGCACCTCGGGAAGACATCGTTTCCAGCTCCTACATCGTCCCGGAGAGCCACGAGATAGTGGATCTGGACACCCTGGTGGCTTCTGCTGGCGGAGAAAAGAAATTACTGGATGCCGACGCTGCCTACGAGGAGCTCATGAGGCGGCAGCAGCTGCAGCTGAGCGCGGGCAGCAGCCCCGCGCCGCCCCCCGCGGAGGACGAGCTGAGCGAGGCCGCCGTGGACCTGGACAGGGCGCCGGACGCCTCGCTGACCTCCAGCGTCCTCTCCGGCGCGTCTCTGACAGATTCCACCAGCAGCGCCACCCTGTCCATCCCGGATGTGAAAATCACTCAGCACTTTTCAACAGAGGAAATCGAGGATGAGTACGTAACGGACTACACGAGGGAGATCCAGGAGATAATTGCCCACGAGTCGCTGATCTTGACCTACTCGGAGCCCTCAGAGAGCGCGCCCTCCCTGCCGCCCTCCGACACGCCCTCGCTCACGTCCTCGCTGTCCTCGGTGTGCACCACGGACAGCTCCTCCCCGGTCACCACCCTGGACGGCCTTGCCGCGGCCTACGCGGAGCCAGCAGGCCTGACGGCCAAGTTCGAGGACTCTGCGGAAGTTTCCTCATCAACCTATTTCCCAGGGAGCATCATTGACTATCCGGAGGAAATCGGCAGACCCATAGAGCAGGCCGGCACCCTAGAAAGCAGAAGCAGTGCGGGTCACGTCGTGATTTCCCTACCCGATGCGCCACCTGCCATCCCAGGGTCGCTGGGAACAGCAGCTGAGGGACCAAGGGCTGACCTGCCCGTGTCTGAGAAACAGCCAGTGAAAACAGCTAAGAAGGAAACGGACAGTGGGGTTATTCTGGAAGTTTTGGAAGCTTACAAAGATAAAAGGAAGGAGTCCGAGGCTGAACCAACGAAAATAAGCTTCTCCGAAGCTGTGTCTGACCAGCCTGTGGCCCCTCTCAGGAAGGAGCAGCCGGTGCCCGCATACTTTATGTCCAGGGAGGTCTTGGGGCAGGAAGGCCAGTTACCATCTGGTGGCCCTTCCGTGTCCTCCCTGCCAACCAAACCTCTACCCTTCCTCCGAAGCTCTTCTCTGGAGGTCTCAGCCCAGCCTCCTCCCCCTCCCCCTCCCCCACCCCCACCTCCTCCTCCCCCTCCCCCTCCCCCTCCTCCTCCCCCTCCACCGTTGCCCCCACCCACATCACCCAAGCCAACTGTTCACCCTAGAAAAAAGTCCACAGTTGCTGCTTCCCTGACTCCATCTGCCACAGTGGCGCCTCTGGCAGATGCTATTACTCCTGCAGAGGTGGCCGCTGTGCCCAGGAGTAATGGGTCACCTGTAGCAAAGGTGTGCACCGCTGCACCCCCTCCTGTCCCTCCTAAGCCCTCCTCCATTCCGTCGGGACTGGTTTTCACACACAGGCCTGAGCCCAGCAAACCACCCATTGCCCCCAAACCAGCAGTTTCTCAGTTCCCAGGAGCTGTGCAGAAGCCGATGGACACACAGCCCAAACTGACAGGCCCATTGTTAGCTTCAGGCATGACCTTGAGTCTAGAGACCTCCACAGACTATACTTTGCCTTCCCCCACATCCCCACTTTCTCCACACTCTAACAAGTCCTCACCAAGGTTCTCCAAGTCCCTCATGGAAACTTACGTGGTTATCACACTGCCATCAGAACCCGGGACACCCACTGATTCCTCAGCTAGCCAGGCAATTACCAGCTGGCCCCTGGGATCTCCCCCAAAGGAGCTGGTTCCCACTGAACCAGTGTTTTCTGTAGTTCCTCCTTTGAACTCTGCAGAAATCCCAGGTTCTTCTCAGCCCACCCTGTACCTCTCAGGAGCTTTGGAGACATTCTCAGCTGCCCCTGTGGTGATGCTGTCTTCATTTCAAGGAGCCTCAGTGTCAGGTCCACAGTTTCTTCCAACCGAAGTCTGCAAGGCGGAGGTTCCAGCCGCCAGACGTACCATCGCCAGCGCTGGTCCTGGCAGTGTTTCCATATCAATTCCCCCAGAGCCGCTTGCTCTCGATAACCTGCACTTAGAGAAGCACAAAGAAAATGGAAAACTGCAACTTGTTGGTGATGCCATTGACTTGCGTACAGTACCCAAGGTCGATGTGAAACCAACTGAAAAATGTATGGATCTCTCTGCATCTGCAGTGGATGTGAGAAGACAGGCCATGGCACCTGACATTTATGGGAGACAAATGAGCGCCGTCCAGCCTTCTGTCATCAATCTCAGCGCAGCAGCATCAGGGGCTGCTCCAGTCTCCCTGGACACTGAGATGGCAATGGCTGTCACGTGCACAACTACTACCAGTTACACCCCAGGCACAGAAAGCCTGGTGGGCATAGAACACGTGATCCCAACTCCACTGCAGCTCACTACATCAAAGCATGCTGAGCCCCCATACAGGTTGCCCAGCAGCCAGGCCTTCCCAGCATCCAGGGAGGAAGCACCAATAAATTTGTCTCTAGGCCCGTCAGCACACGCGGTAACGTTGGCTGTTACAAAACCTGTCACTGTGCCTCCTGTGGGAGTCACCAATGGATGGACTGATAGCATGGCCTCCCAGGCAATCCCCGATGGGGAAGTCGTGGATCTCAGCACAACAAAGTCACACAGAACTGTTGTCACCGTGGATGATTCTACTTCAGGTGTGGTGACCAAAATAATAGAAGATGATGAGAAACCTGTTGATTTGACTGCAGGGAGAAGGGCCGTGTGCTGTGACATGGTCTATAAGTTACCTTTCGGAAGGAGCTGCACAGCCCAGCAGCCAGCAGCCTCCCTGCCGGAGGACCGCTTTGGTTATAGGGATGATCACTATCAGTACGGCAGGTCAGGGCCACATGGTGATAGAGGGATTGGTGGGATGAAAGCCTCCATGTCTGACACGAATTTAGCAGAAGCTGGACATTTTTTCTATAAAAGTAAGAACGCTTTTGATTATTCTGGAGGTGCTGATGCAGCAGTAGATCTAACTTCAGGGAGAGTTTCTACAGGTCAGTATGAGATGGCCACAGACCTGTCCTTGAAATATTACGGTGTCCCTCATCTCATTTCAGGATGAAAATGTGGTTCCCATTCCAGTTTTGTTACATTTTCTCTTTCTTTGGAGGTTCTGGCAACATAACTTGGAGTACATGTGCGCTTCTGTTTCTTCATTTATTTTTTATTTGTCCCAATCAGAGTCGCCTGCATGTGCCTGCATGTTCAGCATTGCTTTTGTTCTGCATCTGATTAGGTTACCCCGTGGATTTGCATGCAGTCCCATTCGTTGTGTTCGTCAAGATGAGAGGGCTGTCAAACCCAAAACCCATCATTCATGTGAGAGCTGGACTATAACTGTACCCTATGTTTCAGGTGAGGTAATGGATTATTCAAGCAAGACTACAGGTCCGTATCCAGAAACACGACAAGTCATTTCAGGAGTTGGGATTAGCACCCCGCAGTATTCCACAGCAAGAATGACTCCACCTCCAGGACCCCAGTATGGTGTGGGCAGTGTTTTGAGGTCGTCCAACGGTGTTGTATATTCTTCAGTAGCAACGCCAGCCCCCTCTACCTTTGCTATCACCACGCAGCCAGGCTCCATTTTCAGCACCACTGTGAGGGATTTGTCTGGCATTCATTCCCCTGACTCGGTGACTTCATTGTCTGCCTTGCACCAGAGCCAGCCAATGCCGAGATCGTATTTCATAACCACGGGTGCATCTGAAACAGACATTGCAGTAACTGCTGTTGACATCAATGCTAGTTTGCAAACTATTACTATGGAAACTCTGACTGCAGAAGCAATTGACTCTATTCCCGCTCTGACCACAGCATCTGAAGTGTTTTCTCAGGTGGTGGGAGATGAAGGCACTCTTTTAATTGTCCCGGAAGAAGACAAGCAACAGCAGCAACTTGACTTGGAGCGTGAGCTCTTGGAACTGGAGAAAATCAAACAACAGCGCTTCGCTGAGGAACTGGAGTGGGAACGTCAGGAAATCCAAAGGTTCCGAGAACAGGAAAAGATCATGGTTCAAAAGAAGCTGGAGGAGCTGCAGTCAATGAAGCAGCACCTGCTCTATCAGCAGGAGGAAGAGCGGCAGGCCCAGCTGATGATGAGGCAGGAGACCCTGGCTCAGCAACAGCTGCAGCTGGAGCAAATTCAACAGCTGCAACAGCAGCTTCACCAGCAGCTGGAGGAGCAGAAGATCCGCCAGATCTACCAATATAACTACGACCCATCCGGAACGGGTTCTCCCCAGGCACCCACAGAGCAGGCCATCCTGGAAGGTCAGTATGTGGCCCCTGAAGGCTCTCAGTTCTGGGCCTCAGAGGATGCGACCACCACAGCCTCCGCAGTGGTGGCCATCGAGATCCCCCAGAGCCAGGGCTGGTACACGGTGCAGTCTGACGGGGTCACCCAGTACATTGCCCCGCCTGGCATCCTGAGTACTGTTTCAGAGATTCCTCTGACCGATGTTGTTGTCAAAGAGGAAAAGCAGCCAAAAAAGAGAAGCTCTGGAGCCAAAGTCCGGGGCCAGTATGATGAGCTGGACGAAGGTGCAGCAGACGATCCCAGAGGTTTTAAAAAGATCGTGGACAGCGGTGTCCAGACAGACGATGAGGATGCTGCTGATCGGAGTTACACCAGCAGGAGGAGGAGGACCAAGAAAAGTGTGGACACCAGTGTCCAGACTGACGACGAGGACCAGGATGAGTGGGACGTGCCCACCCGGGCAAGGAGGAAAGCCCGCGTGGGGAAGTACAGTGATGGCGGCGCAGAGGCAGACAAGAGCAAAGTCCCCTCCAAAGTCTCCAGCATTGCGGTCCAGACCGTGGCCGAGATCTCTGTGCAGACTGAGCCCGTGGGAACCATACGGACACCTTCCGTACGAGCCCGAGTGGATGCCAAGGTAGAAATTATTAAGCACATTTCAGCACCTGAAAAGACTTATAAAGGGGGCAGTTTAGGATGTCAAACAGAAGCAGATTCAGACACACAGAGTCCTCAGTATCTGAGTGCCACTTCTCCTCCCAAAGACAAGAAGCGCCCAACACCTTTAGAGATCGGTTACTCATGTCACCTCCGAGCAGACTCCACCCTGCAGCTGGCTCCTTCCCCGCCCAAATCTCCAAAAGTCCTTTACTCACCCATCTCACCACTCTCATCAGGCAAAGCCTTAGAATCAGCCTTTGTACCTTACGAAAAGCCCCTCCCTGACGATATCAGTCCACAGAAAGTACTGCATCCCGACATGGCCAAAGCTCCCCCAGCAAGTCCTAAGACAGCCAAGATGATGCAGCGGTCTCTGTCTGACCCCAAGCCTCTGAGCCCAACTGCAGACGAGAGTTCCAGGGCTCCTTTTCAGTATACCGAGGGCTTCACGGTAAGAGTGATTCTGTTCAGTTAGAAGACAATGTGTGCGTTGATGCTAGTCATGTGTTTGCAGATCTTAGAAGGTAACCAAACAAATCTAACACAAAATTCCAGGGAGAACTGTTATGTTACAGATTTGGGGAGAAAACAGAAAAGCACGCGTTCATTTAACACCAAAGGAGCAAAACAGGTGAGGCAGAATGAGAAAGAAGTTCATTATTTTTATGACTTGGTGAAATTACAAGTTTTGTTCTAATATAGAAATCTCACAAATATCTGTTGTAGCCTATTTCCAGTGATATAATTTAAGTGTATTCCCAAGCATACTGGAACACACATTGAGCATAAGCAGACAGGGCCACGGATGACCAAACATTTGGACCGTGGGAGCTGCCGTCCACTGGTGGGGTTGTGGTGGGCCTCCGGTCTGTGCGCTCTGCTCTCAGCAGCAGCATTTGCAGGAGTAGTTCAGGTCAATTACTGGTCAGAGGAAATGGTTTGTGGCAGATGGAACTGTAACTCACCATCATTGTTCAGCCATGCTTACTTGGTTCCTGGAAAATTGCTTCATCAAACTTCAGGTGGCCTTAATCATAGCAATTATAGAAGCAAAAAAGAATTTTTATGTTTAAGTAATATAGCTTAATTATTTTCTAAATTCATAGATGTGCTTCAAGGGAAACAACATTCAGAAATATGTTAACTATATTTGTGAATATTACTATAGCTGGGAATTAAAAATAATCACCCCTAAAAAGTATGTTATAAAGAAAATCTAAAATATAGCTGTTTAGAAGATTGTTGACAGGTATAATAGTTGAGTTTAGAACAAACCTTTTATTCAAATGAAAAAATACCCTAATGTACTAGTTTCTGAATGCTAAAGCGTCTCACTAAATATTTCTAGAACATTGCTATATTTTCACTGACCCATATATGTTTAACATTGACTGTTGGCTGAAAAAAAGATGCCATTATCTATAACTGTAAGTTTATTTGTAGGTATATAGACATATCAATAGCCATACTAATAAATACATTGATTCATTAGTTTTATAATGGAATTTTGTTATTATGTTTTTTCTTAAATTGTGTATCTTAGAATTAAAACTGTCTTCCTGTGGAGAACTGAAGCCAGGGAACCACCAGTGAACTGAGATTCCACTGGGTTCACAGAGCGCTACTGTAGGCATAGCTTTGTTTCTGGAATTAAATCTCCTGTGAAAAGTGATCACTAATTCAGTTAAAATGAAGAGACATATTTTTGTACCTCTGGCCTATAAATTCACTTAAAGAGTTATATAGAAAAATTCAAAAATATGTTTTGAACAGTACACGAAAGGTACTATTCCAGGCTTCCGACATTAGAAAGAGTACGCTTTTCCACTTGGTATGTTAATGACTTCCTTAATATCTGTATGTTCGTAATCAAATGAACTTAGTTAAGGAAGAAGATCAAGTTATCAATGTATTTCCTTCCAGCATTCACTTCACATTAGGAAATATGCAAAAAAAGGTACAATGGGTGGTGGCGGTTGTATTACTGATTGTACAAACATTACCAATCATCTAACTGTAACATAAATTGAGTAGAATTAATAAATGTTACAGAGTCCTGGGTGCATAGAACTTGCATGCACAACATAGTAGTTCTTTCAGCTGGCCAAACCCAGTGCATACTTTAATAGGGAATGCTAGTGTACAAACTCATTTATTGTGTTACAGCATGCAAAGTAGACCATTTTATACACAAGGACGGTTTCCTATCACCTTAGGTACTTTAAGATGTAAGTTTTATGATTAGTTTATATACAAGTACCTACATAGACATTGAATCTCTTTTAAAATAATTTCTTAGGTGTAAGTGTGGCTAAGTATGGAACTGAGAAGAATAATTCCCTAAATGATAGTCATTGTGATATAAATCGAATTTAAGAAGTCTAGCCGGTACTGTAGTTTAGACTGTTAATTTTCACAGACCAATAAAGTTGGGAAAATGTCACCACTCAGTAGGCCCCAAGGCTGGGCAGAAAGACACTCAGTGCCTTGTGAAGGACAGGGATGCAGCGATGGACAGCCTTCCCATGATAAGCAGCCTGCTGCAGCACACGTGCCGTAGGTTCACACCACCTCGAATCAGAATCTCCTTTTCAAAACCTGTCAATCAAAGATCCTCAAAGGAGATCATGTGATGCAAGGGCTGAGCTCTCCGTCAGACCAGGAAGAGAAGAGTATAGGTGAGTTTAAACGGAGGAGGCCAAAACACAAAGGTTCAGATCGGTGCACAGACAGCAAAGATGAGAAGAGCAAAGGTCACACGATGAAACTGGAACGGGAGAGAGGGCAGTTGGCAGGGATGGAATCTGCCAAATTAGACGGTTGGGTTTACTTCGCTTGGGCACTGGAGCCCAAACTAGAGCCACTGCCACTGACCACCACTCATGGCTCTGGACTCCTTCCACTCTGGCCTCCCCTGTAGTCAGTTCTCTGTGGTGCAGCGGGAGTGACCTTCTGGACAGGCCTCAGGTTGTCACTTGCTATGCCAGGAGAGCATCCTCAAGTCAGGATGCTCGAGACATTTCCCAGGAAGGCGGGAAGAAGGGACGGGGTCCACTGGGAGAAATGGCAGTGCAAAGTCAAGTACTGCTGCGCAACCACAAAGAGAAGCTAATCTGTCCTGGGTTCCGCTCGCAAAGTGCAGCAATTAGAACGGTATCTCTATCAAGAAAGGTGATCTGTTTCAGGTAGCTCATGTTTTCTTAGTGGTGATACCCACTACTTTTTGTGCCAGAAATGCTACATACAAAATGTTCTCACCTCTGTTGGGCATAGAAATGCATAGACTATTAAGTGTGAAAGCTGTTTTGTGCTATTTTCATACCTGTTTAACAATTTGGGACCTTTTTTTAACTATTAAGCAGACTCTTTATTAAAATCTTTTTGTTCTATAGTTTAAGCCAGCATCCTATTGAAAAGCAGATGGTATTCATTCTTTGGTTGTTACGAGAATGTGTTTTGCTTCACTGATAGTTGTTTTGATAGCTATTTTTAAATTTTTTGAAACCCTCCAGTGTCTGTTTCTGAGAGTAATTTTCATAGCCTAAATTAAGAAATTTTGTATTTGGCACATTGTCTTTTTATATTATTCCAAAATATAAAGATTTAAGGGATAAAACTTATGATGCCCAAATTGGTTTTGAAAAATAATATTTAGTAGGAATTGTTTTCTTTTGCCCTTTTTGAAATCAACATAAGAAATCAATCTATTAAAATTTTGACTAGTCTGTTTTATAATGTAGTTCTAAAATATGCCATAAAATTTTTCATGTATTAAATTTCCCTACTAAAATTTTGTACCATATAGTCCAACTACTGTAAAATTAAAATAGAATATATTTTATAGTGTAAAATAGGACATATTTTAAAATGTTTTTCAATATAAATAGCAATAAAATAACTTAGAGTCAGTAATTAAGAGTATATTAGTAATGACAAATAAATGCATATATACAAACTGTCAGTGAGTGAAAATCAGAAAATTTTCAAGTTAATTTCCACTCACTGTTCAATAGTTAATATTTGCTACTTCATTATAGTAAATTTTGAGAATGAATTTTTAAACAAATCTTTGTATACTGAAGATCATTTTTTCTATTCTTTCCAGATATTCATATTTCAAAATGCGCAAATGATTCTAAGACACACATTTGTATTCCTATTTTTCCATGGAAGACCATTCCTGAAAGGTCATAATGAATGCTCTGATGTGCCATTTAACTAAAAGAAGTTCTGGTTCACCTAGCATTGATTGTTGCTGGCATAATTTATTAAAATATGACTTCCTTTAACATTAATTATCTTCCTGTTTTATCATATTGATTTTCTTTTTTTTTTTATTTTAAAGAGGATAAAACCAAGGAAAATAGAACAGAATAAAACAAATCAAAATAAACCAGTATAAGTGATACAGGACTCTAAAACCTTATGAAACTAACAATAGTTCCCATAATGCCTTATGTTGTCTTCAAGTAGCTGCAGATATCTTCAGGCATAGTAAAACTTGAATAGAACAGACTAGAATAGAAACAATAAGAACAGAACAATGAATGCAATAAGGACTTCAAAGCAAGCCAATAGTAAATCCAAAATGACTACTATGATATGTCTTGCTGTCTTTCAAATAGCTGTTCATGCCATCAGATTTAACATAATCAAACAAAACAAAAGAGAATAAAACCCAACCCAACAAAACAATGAAAATGATATGGTTTCCTGGCCAGGATTGCTTCCCAGTGGGGCCTGAGTCTCTCCCTCCGAAGGCCACAAATGGCCCAGACTCACAGAGAGAGGCTTGGGTGTGTCTGTCCCCACTCTGGCAGCAGCCCACGTATGGCACTGGTTTCCAGGTGGGGATCACCTCCCGGTAAGGCCCAGCTCCCCCACTCCACAGTCCTCAAATGGACTCACATTGATGTTCTACCAGCTCACTACATTTTCTATATTTGAATAGTAGTAAAGTTTATTGTTGGTTCTAAAATAGAACTATAGATACAGTCTCTCTAATATATGTCCTACACACACGCCACATGCACACACTATTGTGTATTTTTATATTTCTACAAATTAATAATTACTTAGGATTTACTAATATGCTGCATTAGCTATTACTGAGGAAAAACTGAATAAGCAACTATGATGATTATAGCATAAAAATCAGGAAAAGTTTGGGGCATATTTTGAGATGTAATTTGTATAACAGCATCACAGTATATTCCAATAATTGACACTTACTCTGTTCAATGTCACATATGTATTTATTTTAGGCATATATTCATAAACATGCTCATACTACGCATGTGTGTTTCAAGCTGAAGGTGGTGGGACCAGTCTGTAATAGTAGCACTTTGGGAGACTGAGGCAGGAGGATCATAAGTTCTAACTCAGCCTGTGCAACTTAGGGACTTAGTGAGAACTTGTCTCCAAATAAAAAAATAAAAATAAAAATACTGGGGATGCACTTCAGTGCAGAGACCCTGGGTTCAATGTCCAGTAGTTCAAAAAACAAAACAAAACAACAAACAGAATGTTTTACCTGCTGCTGCTTGGTGGAGGCACAAATCTTCAATTTCTGCCAAGTTTTCTTTTCTCCATATTTTAAAGATGAGAGTTTTGAGGTTGGGGTCAGTGTCCTCCACACCTTGCACCTGGCCTATCAACTCCCTTTGCATTAAATAAGCCCAGCTAGTTTCATAAACTTTCGTTTGGAACCATTCTGTATATTGAAATATGTGTAGAGTTTTAGTCAGGAGAGCACTGGATAAGGGAACCTGGAGTAAGAAAACTAAGTGTTAAATAGACTAGCTAAGTGCTGAGAAGTAGTTTAGCCTGAAGTTATTAACAGTAAAAAATCTATTTTAATTTCATCTTAGGAACAAATTGCAAAGGATTCAAATTAAAACAGTTGAAAAAATAACTTAATCATTGAAAATAATATAAGAAATTATTAAACTAGATTATAGAACTACTGTTTCAGTATTTTTGGCTGAAAAAAGAAAGTGCTTGTAATTATATGAGATGACAAATTAAAGCTTAGCATTGTGAAAAACAAAAACTTAAAAGACTCGAAGCTAAATATGACTGTCTTTGTCATTCCTTCTCTCCTTTATTCCCAATAGGATGGTTAAATAAGAGTGTGTGAACAGAATGCAGACATCGTTCTGCCTCTGCTGAACCATTCTAACTATATGAACACATCCCTCTACTGGTTTGGCCCACACTTTCAGCTCTGTTCTTTCAGTAGGATCTTCTAGTGTGGGGACAAAGGCAAGTCCCCACTATTTTTTAATTTTTAACAAAACTCAGCTGTAATCACAGACCACCTTGGTCTCAGGAAGAAAGCCTACTTTTATAGTTTTGTCATTTAATTCTTTAAACCTTGGACTGAAACTACAGTTTGGAGTGTAAAGAGTTTCATAATATTTCATAAACAATTAGTCATCACATTAAATTTCCTTCTGACATAATTGAGTAGTATTGATTTCTTCAGCATGACATAAGTATTAAAGTAACTGAAATAGTTCCAACAAAAACAACAGTGGTACTTTACTTGAAAAATCTTCTTTACCTGTAGTTTCAACCAGTTGTTTGTTTATGCTAGGTGTTGATGCCAGTTATTGCCCATTAAAATACCCAGCCCCCAAAAGCTCAAATTTCTTTAATTACCCATTTGGAAAATAATTTAATTATTCATTCATTTCAACCTTTGTTCTCATGGTATTGACTGTGTAAAGCTGAGAATCAAAGGAAAAATTAACCAATTAAAATTACATTTAGGGGCCGGGAGTTTGGCTCAGTGGCTTAAGCACCTGCCCTGGCAGGCGCAAGGCTGTGAGTTCAATCCCCAGTGCTGCAAAAAAAAAAAAAAAAAAAAAAAAAAAAAAAAAAAAAAAAAAAAAAAAAAAAAAAAAAAAAAAAAAAAAAAAAAAAAAAAAAAAAAAAATTACATTTAGTAAAAGTGTTGTGTCTTTATAAACCCATGGGCTTTATCTTTTAAAGAAATCAGGAAACTATTTGTTGACACTAATTTCCTATCACTAATCAAGTCTCAATAGTACTGTCTTCTAAATAAACAGGGGCCTTCTGCAGTTTGTATGGAGTATGGGTCATGGCCAAGTATTTTACAAGATTTTTTTTTTTTTTTTTTTGGTGGCACCGGGGACTGAACTCACAATCTCGCACCTGCCAGGCAGGCGCTTAAGCCACTGAGCCAAACTCCCGGCCCTAGTTTTTTGAAATAGGGTCACACTATGTAGTTCAGGCCAGCCTTGCGCTCACGTTGTAGCCCAAGCCAGCCTCGAACTCACAATGCTCCTCCTACCTCAGTCTCTCAAGTGCTGGTATTAAAGGCATGGGCCACTATGCCTGGCTGAATGTTTTGTTTTTAACTCAGTTTGGGAGGAACTATTTCACATGGTTTAGGTTTGTGAAGAAGAAATAATTCATAATTTGCAAATGTGTAGATAAAAAATTTAATTACTTTAATGTCATGTTTTCAGGTTGTGTTCTAGGTTAAGGAGTAATCACTTAACGAGAGAGAAAACAATAGAGATTCCTTTAATTTAGGTGTTACAAGAATCTAAACATAAAATGCATTTGTTATTCCAACATAGCTTAGTGAGGGATTTGAGTCACTAGGAAAACGATGATTATATTTGTCATAGCCTTTCATAGGTGGTTATTGAATCATTTTTCATATTTTTATAAGATCTAATACCCTGGAAGCAAAACTACAGCAGCTATAATTCTAATATTTCATATACAGCAATGTAGCATAATTAGAGTTCCTTTTTGTCATTATAAAATAGAGTTAATTTTGTTCTGATGAGACAACCAATATATAAATATCTCATAGCGTCATTGGAATAGCTATAGTCCCTTGTTCCGGTCCAGTGGTTGGTCCTCAAGTGCTATAATTCAGTAGTAGGCAGTGCTGCAGTGTTTAGCACCCTTGTGTAAAAAATAGTGCAAAAGAAAAGGATAGAAGAGGAATGTTCATTTTTTATTTGCATTTATGTCTCAGGATAAGTTGTTATTTTATTTTATTGTATTTTTTGGTATGAAGGAGTGAATTCACAACCTCGCACTAGCCAGGCAGGTGCTGCGCCACTGAGCTATGTCATCGGCCCTAAATTGTAATTTTAATTCTCAGAAATTTTTCTTCATTCTATTTTAGGTTACCTACATACACCATTAACTCATCTTCTGATGAAGACTATAATCATTATCTTATTGTGACATAGAAAAATTTGGCTATAGAGGAAAGTCACATTGGATGGCTGTACATTTAGCAGTCAGTATCCCTGTCCAGTGCCACCAATACAGATAGATGTATAGAAATGAGAAAATAACAGCGTCTGACCACTCCCTATGGACTGGACCCGTGATTCAAATCCCTCCCTTACCGTGTGCTGTAGCTCTTGAGGCCCGCCGATGCCCATGAGCCCCCGCGAGGCCTGGTTTGCTCACTGGAGGAGACCCCGCGCGTCCCAGCCACGGGAGGTTACATGGAAAGGAAGGGAGGTCAGCGACAACTTTAAGTAGTTTTTCTCCTAGAGAATAATCTAGAAAATAGAATGAAGTAACAATTAAATACATCTATGTTCTCATCTAGAAATGTGTGTTCCTGATGAAAGGTAAAATACAGAAATATAAAGTTTTCTGATGAGACCAGTCCATTCCAAGTCCTCAGAGAAAACAGCACCTGCGTTGTTATATTGTGAAGTCTGACTCAGCATCCAAAGCCATGGCACTTTAACACCCGACCTCCATGGCACTGCCTCCAACAAACAGATAGACGCAGACAGACAGACAGACATAGATGAGCGTAACTCGGTGGCTGCTGTAACTTAGAAGACCCATTCTGTCCTGGTGTGGCTGGGTTAACTGACGCATTCAGCTGTGCTGCTTGTTATTCGAGAGCTGAATAGTGACAGGTGTTTCTCTTTAGTCACGTGGGCGTGGCTCAGTATTAGACTCCAAATACTGTGTTAGTGAAACACAAGATTGAAGTCTGGGTGGGTTTAGCTGATTGCATTCAGATGAGGCACGTTCTCCCACTAAACAACAGTCACTAAAACAGAACCTATGGGTGGCTAAATATTTGTTAATTATGAAAAAGACACCTATAGACTTTTTCATATTTACTTAGCACCAAGCATGTAAGACAATGCAGATAAAGTTTCTAAAAGCAGATCAGAGCATAATTTCTGATATGAGTACATTTTATAGTAATTATTCCTATACAAAAACTTTTGAATGAGAATTTTGAGCATCTTTTCTTATACTTTATGACGAATTTTATTTCTTATTTAATGACTAAGAACCTTTCTCCAGTATTTAATTGAATTCTTTAGGGAGAGTACTTTGTAAAGTCATATTTTAATATTTAATATGCCAAAACAGCTAATGAAATAACCAGTGTTTTAAAATGTCAATTAATTGGCAAATGAACACTACAATGATTTCAGAGGGGTACTGAGCCAAACCTCCTAATTATTAATCCCATCTAAACCACTCTATTTATTTCTCTAGGTCATAAAGAACTACGACCCCACAAATACACAAAACAGATTAGTGAAGTTTACATATATTTGACAGGGATCAAGTTTCTTAAATTTTTGTGGAATAATGCACTCACTTAAAAAGAAGAGTCACAGAAAAAGCAAAGGAGACTGTATTTTGCCAAATAGCCTCAAAATTTAGATTTATGACGTCACCTTCAAGTAGGAGTCATTGTGTTTTTGGATATGGAAAGCATAATTGCTCAGTGTTCTGTGAACGTGTTGCGAGTGTGTCTTCACGTCTTATATAACAAGAATATGCAGTAAGTGGAAAGAGCGTTGGCCTCTCCCCAGGCCCAGGCAGTTCTGAATGGGGCCACACGCGAGAGGAGGCTCTGCCTGCTGCAGGATGCCAGCGCACAGGCTGAAAAGACGCACTGTGCCCAGGGCACGCTGTTTCCGCTAATGTCTCTTCTTTGTGAAAGTAGCCAACAGGAGGAACACTTGAAATAATTTTCACTGAAAAACCTAAGCTAGAGAATTGAAACTCTCATGCCACATTGCAAAAGATGAAAGTACTATGGTTCCAACTAAAATCTTAAAGTATCCTGGGGACAAGGAAGTGAGTCATGGAGTTTCATTAGTAACCTGATGAATCGCCCTCCTTTCCTGGAAGTGGCTCAAGCCCTGGTCCAATCTTACAAGGCAGGAAGTGTCTGCCAGACACGGAAGAGCTGAAGCCGCAGCAGAGAGAGCCTGTCGAGGGAACACACTGCACGTCAGGGGACCCTGAGCCAGAGGGTCTCGGCAAGGGAGTGGGCGTGTGTACAGACTTGCATTCAGCAGAGAAGGCCAGCGTGATGTTAGTTACTTATTTCTATACCTCAAAGCTAATTTTAAAATGTGAATGTGAAGGAGTACAATTGTGGCACATGCCTGTAATCCCAGCAGCCTGACAGGCTAAGACAGGAGGATTGCAAGTTCAAGTCCAGCCCTGGGCAACTTGGCAAAAATAAAAAAACAAAAAGGACCAGGCATCTAGCTGAGTGTGCAAACACCCTGGATTCAATATCAGTACAGGGGGAGAAAAAGGAAAGTACAAAGATGTCAGTGAATCTTTTTTCTCCCCCGACACCTCTACGTTAGCGGTGCCATCGGGTGTGTTTCATCTACGTGCATCCTTGTCCTTCTGCATGCCTGCCCTTTGCACCTGTATGTCAGAGCCACAGTCTCGTCCCAGAGTCCTCCACATCCTGCCCCATGTGTGACAGCTTTGGCCCAATGCCTCGCTCTCTGCTCTTGCCCTGAAGTCATCTCCAGTGACACTCAGTTCCCAGTGCTGTCTTTTCGCATAGCTGCTTTCAGACCTGAAAGCACTTGAATGACCTAATGCAGACATGGCACACACTCAGAAGTGTCACCCTCCCCTTAGGTGCCTCGCTGCTGTCTGTCAAGGTCGCCTGCATTCTCCTCCATCAGGACGTCCACTTTGTCCCTGTTATCATCACTCTCGTAATCCACGGCTGACCACAGCAGCCGTCCCCATCACTAATGTATCTCAAAGCACTGGTTTAAAAAACACTCTGAATGAATCCAGGTACTTTGTTCTGCCTGAAGCTGTGGGAGAAGGAATGTTAAATAAAAGGTCACAGTCACCAGTATCCATCAGACCTCCCACCACCAAGCACTAGCAAAGGCCGACCTTCTCAGCCGTCACACTTGTCTCCTGTCCAGTTCGAACCTCCTGTAACCCCCGTCTCCATCGCATGGATACATGCAGGGCCTTCCCATGCCCGTCACCGGATTGGCAGCCATCTCGCACGCGGGGGAGGAGCGGCTCTGCTCTGCCCTGTGCGTACTCTCCGCATGCAGTCATGGCGCTAGCGGATTTCATGCTGTCCACGGCGGCTACCAGGGGCCGCTCCGTCCTGCATTCTGGACCCACCCCCACTGAAGTGTCAGCTGAATTCAGTGGCTTGCTTTTAATGAGCAGGATATGGAAAAAACAAAGAGATGTCACTTCCCCGCTGAGCTGACGGAAGCTCAGCCCTGCCCTCTTGCTCAAACCTCTCTCTGGCCTTCCTGACTTTAAAACCCAGAAGCTTCAGCCCCAGCCCCAGCCCCTCCCAGGGCCCAGCCTTGGACGCAGCCTGGCTGTGAGCCGCAGGGAATGCAGCTGAGCCGGCCTGGTTAACGGCCTGCGATGAGGTGAGACCGGACAGCAGATATGGTCAGTCCAGGGCACTAAAGGTTCTAGTGAGTTACTATGTAGCAGTGGACAACGAACAGTCTACCATCTAAAGTGCTCCATCTGCAAATGCAATTCTAGAAATGGTTCAGCTCGAATCTCCTTGTTTCCTTGACTCAGACCTGTCATGCGCAGCAGTGTGAACCTAAGTAACTCACCTGACCTTGCCAGGCCTGAATTCCCTCCTTCATAAAGTGAGATGATAGCAGTGCCTGTCTTTTAGGTTTCTGCAAACTGAAACAAGTTCCTGGAAGTAAAGCAGTAGTAACAGAGCCTAAATCCTTAGTGCTCCTCATGCGCTAGCTGTGACCCTCCTGCTACCCCTTTGTGGCGTCTTTTTGTCCTGGACTATTAAAATAATTCTTAACAAAGTTTCCTTCTTCTACTTTTGTTCCCATCCTATGCACACTGCATTTTAGCCAGAATGCTTTTCATGGGTGGGCGCCATGAATGCCGTACTTGTCCCTCAGTGCTTCCCCATGGAAGTAAGCTGCATGTGGGAGCTGCCTCCGAAAGCGGCTGGAAGCGGCCCCATCCTAGACCCCCTGGAGGCTGAGGCTGCTCCGAGCCGGTGCAGTTTATGGAGCACCTGACCTTCTCACCCGACTCTGGGCCTGGTCAGTGAGCGTCCCTTTGCCAGCACCCGCTCGCCAGCACTGAGCACATCTGTCGTGAGCACCTTGTGGTTTCTTCTCTGTGTTTCTCTCCCATGAGGCAAGGGCCATGTGGCTCTGACTCACTTTGTTTCCGTGAAGTAAAATCAATGCTTGCTTCTCACAGAGGTGGGTGCTGAGTAAACATGAGGAGGACTACGAGGTCCTGGACTCACACAAAGACTTAGCTGCAGAGGTAGTAAGGCAAGGAAAGACGGAGGTAGTTTTGGAAACACGTTGGAGTAGCAAGGCTTGTTGATCTATAAGGAGAGATACAGAACAATGATGTAAATGTATATCATACATTCACATTCACCCTACCTGATTAAATACATGCTTGCTGTCAATAGTAGACATATTGGTGTAACAAAAATATATTTTAGCATGTAGACATATACAAATACATTTATATACAAACAGAACACATAATATGAGTAGAAATGAGAATTTTAAAAATAACCACCACTTTCATAGTAAAGCAAGTAGTTTCCCAGTCTCTACATTCAGTAGTGCTATTTTAGCGTCATTTCTTGACACGTCTCTCTTCTCTTTTAGGTACTGTGTTTTTCTACATTCACCCCTTTATTTTTAAGCAAGCTTTCTTTTTTCCTATTTTCTCATAACTCTAAAGATTCCTTATGGTTTAAATTTGTTACCTTCCCCTCCACCCTGACAAACTGGTGGAATGTCTGTCTTCTCACAGGGAACAGTCAGAAAAGTACATACGTGATTTTGTTACTAAGATTGCTATGTAAGCACTCCATCTGGCAAACATCCTCAGATGTTAAACATCATGCAATAAAGTCCATAGCATGACAACTATAGTTTCAGAAAAGATAGTCTTGTTATATTTGAATAAAATTAAGACTGGAGGTCAGAAACCAAACTATAAATTAATAAACAAGAAATTACTAGAGAAATCAGAGTTTGTGCATTAAACTTTAGTCACATTGGACATTAGTTTCTACTTCTGTAGAAATAAATTGAGTGCTTTTTTATGCTAACATTTACCACCTGAGCAATTGGGTATCTTTTAAAATATTTTTGATAAATTTTAAGAATAAAATATACCATTTGTATATTTTTAATGATATGATTGTATCATTTCTGCCCTTAAAATCTCCAGTGTCTCTTCTTGCTTCCATAATGAAGTCTAAATTCTGCATAGTATCCAAGATCTCATGACCAACACATCCCTCTCTAGCTTCACTTCCGAACTGTTTGCACTTCCTGCCAAGCAGGCCTGAACTGTGTGCAAGGCATTGGAGGTCCTGGGACACACACATCTGTGTGCTCATTGCTGCTTCCATCCACGTGGACCGCTGCCAGAACTCTTTCCTCTGCATTTCTTATGGTTTGTTTCAGAAATAACACACAAGTTGTCTCTTTAGATACCTGACATACAAATCCCTTTTTCTATACTCCCTAAGAACAAAGTAGAAGATTTTAGTGTAAAAGTCATCACGCTGAAGTATACATCCCGAAAATCTGTATTTAAACTCTGTAATCTGCAAGAAGGCATAAATATTGCAAAGGTCATCCATCTTTCTGTCACAGTGGAGTAGCACAGCACATGGTACCAAATGGAGATTCTATAAGTACTTATTGGATGGATGGACAGACAGACAGACAGAATTCTCCAAGCCCAAATATTTGAAGTATCCATTTCATATTAGACTTCTCAACAATGACTCCAGCTAATTTCATAAATAATAATTTTTGAACATATCCTCTAGAATTTAGGAAGCATGTTTCGAGAACAAGGATTGATAGTTTGGAAAATATCAGACAAGTGTGAAAAAATTGTAGCTTAATCTTATATTAATTCAATTTACTTTCTCATAGCTGTGATTGTCCTCTAAACCATTAAGTAGAGCTTTGATTTTGTGTATCCAGTAGAATATATTGATTGTCTTAACACATGCTCCTTATTTAGCTTACAATCTAATGTAGAAATTTGCAATTTAGATTATTTGTATTTTTAAAAGTTCAAATCTTAAATAAATCATATTAAACTTCAGCATTAGCACGAGACAAACATGGATTAAATCCCAGCTATGCCAGTTATTATTGATGCCAGTATAGCCAATTTACATAATGTCTCTTAAGTTAAAAATATACAAAACATAGAACCAATAGTAATTTCTGTCTTACTAAGTTGTGCTGGAGATTTAACACGATTATACAGGAAACTCAATACACAGTAAGTACTGATGGATTGTTTGCCTATTAATCTGTACTTACTGCTGCTGAGACAGTGCGTGAGACCTGCACAAACCATCTCGTTCTGCAGACTTCGGCCGTGCCCTCCGCTCTCTTGTGTCTTCCACCACTTCCTGTCCCCGGTCCTGACCTCTTCCCTCACTCATCCCAAGCTACAGCCCCGCCTTTTCTTCTGTGAAGTCGGTCACTCCTCAGCTTCTTTCCTATCGTTTGCTCTTCGGTGCAGTCACTGCATGGAGACTGGTTTTCTCTCTATCCTGCAATGCTGTGTCCAAACCCACTCCCCCGGTTCCTGGACAGCGTGTGGCCTGGATGAACATTCGCATCTTTGCTGCTGCTCACCCATTTCAGAATCATCTCCTTTTGTTTGCCCATGGAGTCTAAAACACTCCTATTCCACACACCAGTTAATTTAATTACATCATTTTAACTATTTTTGCTTATTTTTATTTTTTAAGAAGTTTTTTTAACTGACTATATACTTTTCCTATCACTGCATAAATTTGTAATGAGTAGATTGTTACATAAATAAGTTTAAAAAAATTACAAATTGACCTGAACCATTGACACAAACATAGTAGATTTTGTTGCTTTAATCCTTTAAACATGTGTTCCCATTTAGTAGGGGATTTAATTAACAAAGATATTCTTTCACTTGTTAGAGCAAACCTATTGAATGCCTGCTCTGTGCCGATCAGAATCCACGTGACACTGGTTGACAAGAAATACCAGAAGCTGTGTATATTGCTCACCAATGCCAGACACAGGCATACGTACGTCAGAAATGCCCACCTTAATAAACACCTCAAACAGAGTTTTCTAAAATATTTTATACAGATCTTGAGGAAAAAGAGAAATTAATTTCTTTGGGACTCTCCAGAAAATAGAAAGCAAGAACTGTCACACGGTCTGTCATCGCTAATGCTCTGTCCAGTGAGGGAGAAATGAGTTTTCTGCTTGACCGCTCAGCCAGCAGCAGTGACTTTCAGCAAGAAAACAGCACGAACTGGAATGCGAGGTGCACTGAGGACAAGCCCCAGACCGGAGAGTGTTTCCGTCTGTCCTGTTAGGTGGTGTGAGATAACCTACGGATGAGTGGCTTTAAAACATGTCTGTTTTTTATTCTTTTATACTGAATTTTAGCTTCTCATATTTTATTGCCACTAGAATCTTACAATTAGGGAAATACTTTCCTAAGCAATTTTAATTATATCCACACACAGCAAGTTCTTTCTGATGGCAACATAGAATCAGGACTTCTTAACTTCACAGAGGGAAGGGATATGACGACCTGTGCTTGTGTGTTGTTTGAAGGGGAACGATCTTCCACTTTTTAGCTTCCTCATGCTTAACAGACATCATAGCCCTTTGTGGATTCTCTCTACCTCTTATGAAGAAGGAGAGGCCTGAACAGAAACGAAGAAAATAAAGTCAGAGGCGGTCCTGTATGTCTCAGCATTTTTCTTCTTACCGTGCTAAAAGATAAAAACCTTGAAGTATGAGTGAGGAAATGTTCAGATAGGATTGGTTCAGGGACCCTGGAAGTGGTGTGTGCTCGAGTTCTGTGGATTTCATGGCACAATGAAAGGATAGAGACCAAAGTCTTCTCATCATTATACAATGTAAATGTTCCCAGCTATGTTTTTAACTCTCTCTTAGCTTCTGGGTATATTTTTTGCTCTAATTCTTTCTTTCTTAAATTACTTTTAAGGTGGCAGGAGTTTCTTGATTTTAAAATTAAACTAAGATATTCAGTGTATCTCCCTTGGTAATTCCAGTATTCAGCTTCTCACACTAAATAATCCTCTCATTAAGGTTATCACCTCCTTTTAGCTACACCACTGATCCTTCTTTTAATCTTAGAGTAACAGATGACCAGCACTTGATGTTAGCGTTTACCATGCTTTTCAGTCTCACTGGCAGTTCCTCACACTTTGACCTTTGAAAGGTTATTCTAGTAGTGGAAACTTTCCCAAGATTTCTCTGAGGTATCTTAATCCATTTTCCTATGGCTAGAATGTTATAAAGAATAAAGGTTTACTTAGCTAACATTTGGAAGCAAAAAGACTAAGATGGGACTGTCCTGCCTGTGTGGTCTCTGGGAGGGCCCATGCTACACAGTGGTCGCCATGGGGAGCAGGAACAGAAGGGACCATTGCCACATGCACCAGGGACCCCTCAGAGGGTGGCCTTGCTCTAAACCAGCATGTCCTTGGGAAAAGTAACCCCAAGGAGGGACTGACTTTAGGGTCATAAAACAACATATGACAGAACAAGAGTCTAGCACATCCTTAGCTTTATTAATTTTCTCAGATCATTAGCATAACCTAGAATATCTCCTTCTCTTTTATCCTTTAATCCACCCAGTTGTCAGTACCAATTATCATTTTTTTAAGAATGCATAGTTAAGGCATCGTGACACACAAATCATAGCATTGTACTCATCAATAAGTACAGTAAATAATAACAGATCAGATATCTCTTCCTGAGAATGTTTTCCTGTGGATCTCTGTATCAGCAGTTCTTAACCAGGGTCTTTTGTCTCCCTGGAGACAGCATACACGGTGACACTGGGGATTGACAAGGTATGCTGGTGCTACCTAGCAGGTCAGAGCCAGAGGTCCAACCACATGCATATCCTACAGGGCAAAAAACAGCATAGCACCATCTAGAGCAAATGCTGTTGACACCAAGAGTAACAGACACGGGCGGTCGCCTCCACAGGCGCTGGAATTTGAATAGCCATGCTCTCTGTGTGCAGCAACCCGACGCCTCCCATTCCTATGGTCAAAACCATGCTGGGGCTCTGGGGAAAGCATTACCTGTGCTCCAGAAGCACTGCTAGATTACGGCTATTGCTTTAGTGTTATCTACACAGGCAGCCACTTGCTCATGGAAGGAAATTAAACTGGGCTACCATGGTTTGCTTTTTGACAAACTCTACTGCTCACCACCTCCTGGGCTGTGTGGCCACCAGTGCCGGCCACTACATGTGCGTGCAGCCCAATGGCTGCCTGGTATTCTGCCCTCCTCTGCAGTGGCTTTGACCAGTCTGTAATAGCCATCCTATTACATCCTTCTGTAAGGAGGAAAACAGGAGAACTGAGATTTTAATAGAGATACAGCATTCGGAGTTTTGCTCTCTATTTTCCTGTACAACTTAGTTCTTCTTGCATTTCGGTACTCGCTGTTTGAGTCAGGGGTTTTTTGGATGTGTTTCCGCCTCACATGTATTAACACCAAATGAAACCAGGTTATCCTTGGTGTTTATCTGAAAATCTGCATTTCATACTGCTCCCTCCACTTAGAAAATATCCTTCTATTTAAATGGCACCCATTTGTTAAGACCCAGATGTTCAGTTACCTCTGCTTGTCTTTGCCCAGCTAAAAGTAAACCCTTTTATCTGGGCCCCATGCATTCCTTTTATACCCTCATCTAAGTTACCTTCTGACATGTCATTTGGGTGACTCTGGAAGGGTTAGTTATATTTGTCTAGAAAACTACACTATCTTTTATGTGTAAAATATCTTGTTCCTTAATAGATTTTTGTGGCATTATGCTGTTTGAAAATAAATCTCTATTTCCATCCTAAAAGTAAAAGGCCTATGTACAAAATTTTCCAGCTTACTGAAAGTACAAACCTGAAAGAAAATAAGAAATGTTGTGATTATGATGAAGAGCATTTGTTTCAAATAACAGCTATGGTTTTCTACGTTTGTAAGATGCCAAATACATTCCCATGTCTCTCTAGAAGTATATCTCTGATACTGACCTGGAAAGCTATTTAAAACAACACTGAGAGCTGGGCATGGTGGCACACGCCTTTAATCCCAGCACTTGGGAGGCTGAGGTAGGAGGCTTGTTGTGAGTTCAAGACCAGCTTGGGCTATAAAGAGAGTTCAAGGCCAGCCTGAACTGTATAGTGAGACCCTGCCTCAAAAAATAGGGCTGGGGATTTAGCTCAGTGGCCTAAGCACCTGCCTGGCAGGTGCAGGGTTGTGAGTTCGATCCCGGGTATCCCACAACACTGAAGTAGTTCCTTTTTAAAATCTTCTTAACTGATACACAAAAATATAAAAAATTGTATATTAATGGAATATTATGTAAATCTCAATACAGGCACACACTGCGTAATGCTCAGGTCAGGCACACATTGTGTAATGCTCAGGTGAGGTAGTTTCTTTATTTGGCAATTTGCTAAAAACTATCCCAATGTGTGATGACAAGCTCTTCGCTGGCAAGTTCAAAATTCTTTCTGTCTTGTGCCTTTTGCTACCTTTATCCAGCACGATGAATTTTAGAATTATGCATGACTATTTGAATAAATTAATGAATTGGATTCTGCTACATTTACTATATATAATAATTAAATGATTTTTGCATAGCATCTGTGAACTTAAACAGTAATTCCTGTGTGCATGTTTGTATGTATATACTTACACATTTATTTTGTGATGTTTTGAGACAGGGTCTCCTTCTGTCATTCAGGCTGACCTTGAACACCCTATGGAGCTCCAGGCTGGCCTCAAACTTGGTACATTCCCTCCTGCCTCTTCCTCTGAAGCACTGGCATTATAGGCATATGCCACCATGCCTTGGCTCCTGTGTATTTTTAGATTGTTTGGCTTTTTGCAAAAACTAGATAACTTTCTTTTCTCATTCTTGGGTTGAGCTTAGATTATTTAACAATAAGATTATGCATTTTATATTCATTGTTAAATTTTAAGGACAATGTGTCCACATATAACTTAAATTTTTTTTTTTTGTTTTTTGTTTTTTGTTTTTTTTTTTGCGGCACCGGGGATTGAACTCACAACCTCGCACCTGTCAGACAGGCGCCTTAGTCACTGAACCAAACTCCCGGCACTTAATTATTTTTTGATAATACTCCCAGTACCTCAAAACAAGCAAAATTTTCTTTTTATTTTTTTGTCATATAAATTGCATAACTTAAATTGACCCTTGTGAGACAAAACATAATGTTTAAAATAACTTGGACAGCAAAATTATCCTGAAAGTTATTTGCTCCTTATCCCAATTACCCCCTTGAAATAAGCATCTTTAATTAGTTAGATATTCTTCTAGTCACCTTTTAATTTTCATTCTGTGTTTCCTTCCCTTTGTCTACTCTTTGCACAGTTATTTTAACGTATTTTAAATTTGTATACACCATGTTTGTTGCACAATGTTGTTTTTCAGGGAAAGTGCACAAGATCTTTCTGCAAATAATTTTTAGCAAGCTGATCAACAAGAAAAATCTCAATAAACACTAAATGTTTCCCAGACTTTTCTTATCACCTCTGTTTATGACTTCCAACTATACCTCTGAATTTTGATAAACTTCTTTTTACATAACTCTTTATCTTCTCTAAACAAATTATATTTTGTTTTGGTTCTCTGTTTTTAGAGTCCTGAATGCTATTACTTTATGTTATTTTGATTTAATTATAATTAAACATACAGTTTTTATGGTTTTGAAATTCAGTTTCCTTTAAGTTATAACTTGATGAGACATCACTTCAAATTCTCAAATATATTAGCATCTGTTCTGTCTGTGAGCCTAATCAATCTAAACAGAATGCATGCATACACTTAAGCTGAAATCCATGATTTTTCAGTGGTTCTACAGTTTGCGTTCTCTACACACAGTTGTGCCTAACGGAAAGCTGTAAGGCAGGGAGAGCTCTTGGTTATATAAGTGATGTGAATAGCTGTGATTATCGTGAACACCAGCAGTGAGAATGCCCTGTTGTGGAGGACAGTATGTGAATGATCTTGTTCCACAGTCATTCAGAGTTAAGGAAGGAAAGCTGTAAAACTAAGGAGCTGAAGTTTCTCCGTGGCGCTCTGTGTTCCTTCTGGCCTCTGCCGCCGGGTCTGAAACCCACAGCAGTGTGCTTGCTTTCTCTCACCTGGCCATGAGCACCACCCCAGTTCCCGGGTGCCCTCGGTGTTCATGCCCACGGTCTTCTCAGATTCCCCTGTCAGCGCGGCCCCAACCCACGGTGTCTTGAGTCTCAATCATCGAAGCCATTTAAAGTAGAGGCCAACACTTTAAACTGAATATTTCTACTTCTGAACAAAACAAAAGATTTCACCACACTGGGCCCGTGTTTGTTCCTGAGAGTAACCTAGAGACAATCCGGACCTTGCTCTACCCGCACCCAAGGCTGCTGCAGTCACATTACCTTCCGGCTGCTCTAGGCTTTGGATTTATGTCTCTGCCCTGGTCCCAGTAATCCTCTGCGGCATCGCATTAGGACCTCCTGGTCTGACCTACATTTTATTCTCATGTTTTAACAATATCAGCAATTTGAATATCACTATCAGTGCTGCCGCTGTCCAAACAATAACGGTTCACAATTCAAGTGCTGGCGAAGTCCAGTTTCAGAATGATATTTGGAATTGGAAGGCAGTTCTTTTGAAACTATAAGTTAGATACTACAGATAGTTATGTATTTAGTATAGCTCCATTCAAAGAACTAAAGCTGAGTGTTACTTCCTATCTTTAGGAAATCAAAAATTAACAAATATTGATCAGTTATTATTTTTGTAATATACCCTATGTGTCACATTTAAAGAACATATATATGTATAGGTATTTGTATATTTAGAAATCCTACTTACCCAGAATGTTCTTTAACATAGAACTTTATTTTTTAAAAAAACAGCTATTGCTATTCTCTTGAATGAAAACTATGAACAATGAAACTAAGTTAAATTAGGAAAAGATTGTGTGCAGGTATGAATAATAATAGCAAGGATTAATGCTGGCTTCCAATTTATTTTATTGAGAATTACTCTTAATGTAATACACTTTTGTTGTTCTTCAATGTGTACTCCAGTTCTACTAAGTGAACTCTGAGAAATTCAGAACTGTTAAAAATAATAAGTTCATATTTTACCCTTTCATTTTTCATTCTTTCATTCAAAAAATATCTGTACCTGCTTAATGAGTACCTATAATTATTTTAAAGATTAAATTTCAAAATATACTTGCCCACCAAGAAATTTCATTTTATTCTCTTTGTTTTCTCTACTCCCTAGAAATAATTTGTTTTGTGTTTTTTCTTGCTGCCCAGATCAGTGTTTAGATTTGCATTAACCAGTGGGGTTTTTTCTTTTACTTTCTGTCTCTCTTTACTTTTTCTTTAATACACAGTAACTGTATCTATTTATGGGGTACTGTGTGAAGTCTTGACAAGTATATGTGTTGCTTAAAAACCAGATCATGGTATTTAGCATATCTATATCCTGTGGCAGAATAAGATGTTCTTGTGAAATAGCTCCATATTATTCAATACTATAACACTTCCAGGTTAATAAAATTAAGTACCCTTAAGCCATTTCATAGTTGTGATCATGTGGCCTAGGAGAAAATTTTAAATTTTAAAATTGTTCTGCATATTCCAAATGTACTACATGCATATCAAAGAAAGTGAACAGTGTATTATCGTCAGTCTCCTAATGAACACCAGTATTCTCAGAGAACATAAAGGTTATTATAGAAAAATTTTAAAAATTATGAAATGAGACATGTTTCTATGCTAGTATTAGCCTAAAATTATTAAGAAAATTGTAAGATTTCAATTATTTGATTGCTATTTAGTTATAGTCAGTTATAGTCAAAGGTGTGGAGTGCATACTTTTAGGTGTAAATATTTGTTAAAAGATTTGCAATGTGAGTTTATCAAAAAACATAATTTCTATAGAAGTAAGACTTGTTAAGGAACTAATTTTTAGTTGGTATCTACAGTATCACACAGTTGTCTCATTCGATCTTTATAACAATTGTATGACTTAATTGTGCCTATTATAGAAAATGAAAATAATTAAGAGTAAAAGAGAATAAACAGTATACAGGACAGCTTCCTTACAAATATGCCTCTCAACATTTTTACAAATTTCTCTGTGAGGAACAGCAAACTACAGTTTCAAAAAATCACTGTAACCTGTTTCACAGACTCACAGCATTTATTCACTCTCATCAAATATCCTAAACTTCAGAAATACACAGTGAGGCCCTGCATGTTGTTTCACGCTGTGATGTCTGTTCAGGAAACAGCCAGTGGCTTGGGAGACAGGAGCAGAAATGTGACGCCAGAGAGCAGATAAAACCATGAAGAAACTGGACTTGGGAATGATGGGAAGGCAATGAAAGCATCGTCTTGACAAGTGTGTTTCGTTAAGGCATAACTTTTGTGTCAAAGATCCATAAACTCCTGTATTTTCTATTACTTTTGGGCCATTAGTATTTGGTGGTTAGGAGAAGGGAAAGAATTCCTGACTTTGGGCTTTGAGAAACAGGCAGGAAAGGCACAAGACCTGAGATCTGGTGTAAGGAAGACACCAAACACTTGGTGACTCGAGAACAGGGCTTCATTTAGAGTGTAACGGTCAAAATGATATCTTATTCTGTTGATATTCTAGCACTGTATGATTCCTCAGCCCTGTGCTTCTCAAAAGGTAATTTCATGACCAAACAAATAAAGTAAAAAGTATATATATATTTTTGGGTACTGGGAATCGAACTCAGGACCTTGCACTTGCCTGGCAGGCCCTACGCCACTGAACTATATCTCCGGCATAAAAAATGCTTCACCTAATCAACTATATACTTTATCTGATTAAAAATGATTCTAATAACTTTTTATTACAGTCCAATCTTTTTGCTTCCTATACAAGTTGCTAAAACACTGAGAAGAAGCTAAAATTACTAACAGATTGTGAAGTTTGAAGAAAATATAAGAAATAAGTAATGAAAAAGTTTAAAAGAGTAAATAGGAAGTTCACTCACGGTTTGTTTTGTTTAAAGAATTTGAGGATTGCATTTTAAAGCACTGCAGGGTTAGAAAAGGAGTGACAGCCACTGCGGGGAAAAGTGGGGTGGCCAGAGAGGGGAAAGATGAAACTTACCGTGGGGAAGGAACGTCTTTGCTGTGTAGCTTCACCTTCCGTTCTTAACACGAGTGCTCAGGGAACAGACCCAGTAAGTGTTCTGACATCTATTCATTTAGATGGAAGATGGTTTTCTAGGTGTTCTACAGTCTGAAACATAAACCTACATACGCAAGGTTGGTACCGATTTCAAAACTCATCTCTAGCATTGTAACACTGTTTACCAAGGGAAAAAAAAGTGTTCATCGGTTGTTCTTGCGACCAATACCTGAAATTGTACACAGTTTCTATTTTACTTTGTCGTGATTGCTAGAACGTAGACGGACTCATCTTACTGTAAATGTGAACCATCCTGTCTCTTCTTTGATAATAAAGTACGCTCTTTCGTTTACTTGGTTATAGACAAAAGGATCTCAGACCATGACGCCCTCCGGCTCCCAGAAGAAAGTGAAGCGAACTCTGCCCAACCCGCCCCCCGAGGAGGCGCCGGCGGGCGCCCAGGCCTTCAGCAGCGGCGCGGGCACCGCGTCCCGGCGCCGGATCTGCAGGACCAACACCATGGCGCGCGCCAAGATCCTGCAGGACATAGACCGCGAGCTGGACCTGGTGGAGCGGGAGTCCGCCAAGCTGCGCAAGAAGCAGGCCGAGCTGGACGAGGAGGAGAAGGAGATCGACGCCAAGCTGCGCTACCTGGAGATGGGCATCAACAGGCGGAAGGAGGCCTTGCTGAAGGAGCGGGAGAAGCGGGAGCGCGCCTACCTGCAGGGCGTGGCGGAGGACCGCGACTACATGTCGGACAGCGAGGTCAGCAGCACCAGGCCCGGCCGCGCCGACGGCCCGCACGGCGCGGAGCGGCCCCGCACGGCGCCGCAGGCGGAGTTCGGCCCGTTCCCGCCGCCGCAGACGCAGAGCGAGGCGCCGCTCGGGCCGCCCGCCGGCCCCTACCCGCCCTTCCCGTTCCCCGCGCCCGCGCCGCCCACGCAGGCGCCCACGCCCTACACCCAGCAGACGCTCTTCCACCCGCCGGTCTCGCCCTACCAGACCCAGCCGGCCTTCCAGGCGGTGGCCACCATGTCCTTCACGCCGCAGGCCCAGCCCACCGCCGCCCCGCAGCCGTCCTACCCGCTCGCGTCCCAGATGATGGTGATTCCGCAGAAGCCGCGGCAGGCCGCCCTGTACCTGGAGCCCAAGATCACCTCCAACTACGAAGTGATCCGGAACCAGCCGCTGATGATAGCGCCCGTGTCCTCGGACAGCACCTACGCGGTTTCCCACCTCGGGAGCAAGTACAGCAGCCTGGACCTGAGGATAGGCTTGGAGGAGAGGAGCAGCATGGCGAGCAGCCCCATATCCAGCATCTCCGCTGACTCCTTCTATGCAGACATCGACCATCACGCTTCCCGGAACTACGTCCTGCTGGACGACATTGGGGAGATCACCAAGGGAACCGCGGCGCTCAGCACCGCCTTTAGTCTCCACGAAAAGGACCTGTCCAAAGCGGACCGGCTGCTGAGAACCTCGGAGGCTCGCCGGGCCCAGGAGGTGACGGACTTCCTCGCGCCCCTGCAGACCTCCTCCCGCCTGCACGGCTACGTGAAAGCGGACGAGGACCCGATGGAGGACCCTTACGAGTTAAAGCTCCTGAAACAGCAGATTAAACAGGAGTTCCGCAGAGGGACGGAGAGCCTGGATCACCTCGCTGGCCTCTCCCACTACTACCATGCGGACACCGGCTACCGACATTTCCCCAAGTCCGAGAAATACAGCATCAGCAGACTCACGCTTGAGAAACAAGCCGCCAAGCAACTGCCCGCAGCCATACTCTACCAGAAGCAGTCAAAGCACAAGAAGGCGCTGATCGACCCGAAAATGTCAAAGTTTTCCCCAATCCAAGAGAGCAGAGACCTTGAACCTGACTATTCGAGCTATGTGAATTCCAGCACGTTGTCTATTGGTGGTATTTCCTCCAGAGCAAGACTTCTTCAGGATGATATCACTTTTGGTCTCAGAAAAAATATTACAGACCAACAGAAATTCATGGGGTCCTCCCTGGGCTCGGGCCTGGGTACCTTAGGAAGCACCATTCGGGCGGCTCTGCAGGACGAGGCGGACAAGCCGTACGGCAGCGGCAGCAGGTCCAGGCCTTCCTCCCGACCCTCCTCGGTCTACGGGCTGGACTTATCCATCAAACGGGATTCTTCCAGCTCGTCCCTAAGGCTGAAAGCCCAGGAGGCGGAGGCTCTCGATGTTTCCTTCGGCCACGCGTCGCCTTCGGGCAGAAGCAAGCCCACCAGCCTGCCCATTAGCCAGAGTCGGGGCAGGATCCCCATCGTGGCCCAGAATTCTGAAGAAGAAAGCCCGCTCAGCCCCGTGGGCCAGCCCATGGGGATGGCCAGGGCTGCGGCTGGGCCCCTGCCGCCCATCTCTGCGGACACCAGGGACCAGTTCGGCTCCAGCCACTCCTTGCCTGAGGTGCAGCAGCACATGCGCGAGGAATCGCGGACTCGCGGCTATGACCGGGACATAGCGGCCTTCATCATGGATGACTTCCAGCACGCCATGTCCGACAGCGAAGGTAACTTGGACCTTGCGTTGCCCCGCTGTTCTCAGAGCTCCAGCTCTTGCTTTTCTGCATGCTTTACTTTCCCTCTCCAAGGATGTATTCCACCGTTCTTAGTGTGTTTTCTGCATGTTTACTCCCATTTCTTTCCTTGTACATGGAAATTTTATCTTGTGTATGATTTTGTGGCATGCTTTTCTTTGTTTTCACCGTATTCTTTTATCGTTGTGTTTCTTGATGGCTTGGTTTGTTTTGTGCCTGCTTGTCTAAAACCATTATCGAATAATTCTGTCAATAAAGTATGGGCATCCTTTAAATCCACAGTTAGAAAGTTTCATTGTATTGTTCTTTTTTTGATACATTTTAAATTTTTCATCAGTCTATTTTAGTTTGTGAAATTATCAAGGATTACAGCTATTCAGTACCATAGACATTGTAATAATTATAGTATTTTTTATGAGATGAATGTTCATCAGTTCAAATGATGTTCTCTTTTTGAGCACTTAGGAACAGTGTCTGAATTAGTATCATGCGGATTTTATCATTCTTGTTAAATAGAAGACTTCTGTTGTATCTCTCACGAATACTATTTTGACAAATTCATACACTGTGTATTACATGCTAGAAAGCTTAGGACTAAAGATGGTAAAAATAACATGAGTATGTGTGAAGCATTTGTTTCATTTTAAACTGAAACATTTGTACCTTGGGGTTTTAGCTAATTGGAGTTCAGGCCTTCCTGGTTTGTCCATTTGGCATTGCTTTTTGTATCATACATGGTTTTTTGTTATAAATTGTTTTGTTAGTTGTTCATATTGAACGTTCTGTTTGAGTCACATACACACAACTAAGAATTGGTTTAAAGTTATATTTTGTTTAATCATAAGAATTTAGGAAATTATCTAATGTAAGTCTGACTTTGGAAATAAGAGAGAAGCAATACCAGGGTGGGAGGAGCAATACCCATGTAAGCATGACTCTAACTCTTGATTTTTTTTTAAATTCCTTCTATGGCTTACACTGGATGTAAAGTGGAGTTGGAGTCCTAGATATAAAATATTTCTGATCAAGTGAAAGCACTATCACTTCAATCCTTTGGAGGCTCCAAAGGGCTAAACTAACATAAGCATCTCCCCTTTCAAGACCAAGCTTCTTTCTTGACTTGAAAGAAAATATACTTCATTTGAAAATGAATTCTTGTCCTTGCTGTATTTAGAAACAGTTGAGTTTAGAACTCAAACTTGCCACTTTACAGAACTAGTCACTGGCTCTCACAGAAGACCGACTGCTTTTCTTGTGAGATTCCAATAGACCAGTCGCTCTGACCTGTTTCCATCTTTCCAGGCTGAGGAAATGACTTTTATTGACAAATAGTCATATAAATAAAGCACTCCCCTTGTGTCTTTTTTAATTTATCAATTTTTTGAATAAATTGATACAGTTTAACAAAACTATGATATTATTTAGAAATAGTCTTTAATATTTTCTTTTTTTTCCAATCCACATCTTGCATACACTTTATACTGTTTAAGAATAATAAGGAGGTATTTTAATTGCCATATCTGTAGTAAAACAATATCTCCAGAGGATCTATGGCATAACAAGCACCTAAAGGCTCTGTTCATGTGGTAAGCACATATCTAGGGAGAATTTGACAAACTCATTTATTTATTACTCACAGATATTGTTAACATAATGCCAGATATATAGATGTTTATGGAAATCCCAGTATATGGAATTTATTTACAAAAAACTATACCAAAATAACTGAGTGCTCACTGTTGATTTCCCATTTATATATCTGATGTACACACACAGTCATCAAGCACCATGAGGAACTGTTTTGATAAAATAGATGACGAGACATGACGCAGCTACACAGTTCTGAAGTCTGTACAGATGATACCAAGGAATACAATGTCGATGAAATTTTATGACAAAAATGGTACTCAAAATTAAACAGATAAAAGTTATTCATAAAGATTATGTTGATATAGAATGAAAGAACAACTATAAAAATTTGAATTTTATCTGTAATGTGAATGAATTACAGTGATTGCCTTTCAAAGATGTGTATAGCAAAACATTACGTATTTTCTTTGTTTTCATATCACATACAGTACTTTTCTTTGGTGAGAAGTTCTGTACTTTCCTTTTGAAATCTTAGATTCCAAAGGACAATGTCGAAACTATGCTTACCAATCATGTAATTCCTAACATTTACAAACACAGACTGGTAGGAATTTTCTAAACAAATTTTTGACAAATGAAATTCTACATCTATGAATGTTACCAAGATAACCTTGAGTAGTAGCGTAACTTGAAACTAGCTATTTTGGTACCATCTGACAAAAAGAATTTAACAGCATTTAACTTCTTTGCTGTGTCTGTCCTTTCTGAGTTTAATTACATTTTGCATTGTAGACTCTACAATATTTTTCAGATGAACTCTGCAAAACTATTTTTTACTAGTTCTTGAGATGAAATATAGACACACATAATTTATATTGCTTAATATATATGATCATTAGCTTGAAGCTAAGCTAGAAACAGTCAAATTATATTTACATCTACTGATAGAACTCTTTCACTCAAAACATTTTTTCAAAGTGTACATGGTCACATAGCTCCAAGAAAATATCAGTAGACACAGTCTTTTCAAAATATTTGACAAATATTTTATATTGAGAAGTAAACTATGTAATTATTGATACTAGACCCAAAAATGACTCATTTGTATTCTACAGTAAAGAAGTAAACAAAAATTATCAAGTTTTTTAAAAAAGGGTATGTTACTCTCCAAAAATTTATTTTAATTAATTTTAAATGCTTGATTACTTTTATAAAATTTATTTGGTAAAAATGTGTCTCTCTTGTGGTGGATGTCCCCACTGCATTTGTGAATGATTGACGTTTGTGACAGCTCACTGCAGATGAGGAGTGTAGAGGCCAGGACAAAAGCATTCAACCTGGCTGATCGTGGTTGATTTTATGTTCCTCTGCCAAGTAAATATAATATTACAAATAACAAGGAAACTCAAGGTAGGTTATCATAATTGGAAACAGACAAAGTTTTGGTCAAGTTGAGAGCCTTCCTTATTTGTTTGGACAGACTTAACCATGAAAATCACATGTATTATAAAGAATTATATTCCAAATGCAATTAGGAACACTATACATTCAGATTAAATCACATACAACATTATTCAACATAGTCTTTCATTAAAAATAGTATGGATTGCTGGGGATTTAGCTCAGTGGCATAAGTACCTGCCTGGCAAGCGCGAGGTTGTGAGTTTGATCCCAGTACAAAAAAAAAAAAAAAAAAAAAAGAATTAAAATAGTATGGATTATCATTTTCTTTTTGCAAGAAATGTATAACACAATGGTATAACAAATTTAACAAATATAATGTTAGTGTGATTAAGGATAATTAAGAAATTTTCAGGCTGATGATTAACTAATGCGTTTTTGTTTACTTATCTAATGTCTTTACACTAAATTTTTTTTGTAAGTCTAGTCACTTGCTATCAAATTAAGACTGTGGTGTACCACAGTAAATTATTCAGTAGATGGTGAGAAAAAGATGTGTCTATTCATGAACTTTACAGAGAAATTAATCTTTATTTTAAAATATATTTATCACGATTGTTTAGCTTCTTTCTCTGGTTGATAACTAGTTATTCTATCCTTCATTCACTCTGCAAACGTGCCCTGAATTTTATGACCTGGGTATGGAGCTGCTTTCAGTGTTGAGGAGGAAAAGTCGAAACAAAGACGGTAGGCGCCTGGCCTTCACGCAGCTCGCAGTCCTGTAGGTGAGAGCAGTGTATGCACGCACAGGCCGGGCGGGTGCAGCTTCATCCCCTCGAACGGGAGACTGACAGCGCGAAGCGCCTCTCCGTTTCCTGTCATGGAGATGCTGCGGCTGCGCAACTGCAGTGCCCGGGCTCCCAGGAGGTAGAGGTGGGCAGTGCTGAGGGCACCGTGGACGTCCCGCCGGCCAGCAAAGGAGGGGTGCAGAAGGCCTGGGAACAGAGTCTTGGAAGTTTCAGAGGAAAGATACGGAACGTTATAGGCAGGAAAGGAGAGCGAGGAGGCGGAGAGAACTTGGTAGTGTGGCCTCTGGGAACCGCACTGAAGAAAGTGTAGGCGGGGCATCAAAGACGAGCCTGTTGAGGTGGCCCTTGAGAAGGGTGCTCTGACTGCTTCATGGGAGGTGGCCGTGTCCAAGGACTGCTGCTGAAGGGCCCTTCACAGAGAATGCAACCATGTATCACAGCTATCAGAGGGGTTTTAATCACCACGCAGTAACCTCAGGAAACCTGAAAGCACCAATGGAATAAGCTGAAATTTTTTACATATTAACTGTGTACTTGAATATGGTTTCATTTCCCAAAAACAGGAATGTAGAATGTGAAGCTTTTTGCAGTTCATTCTCAATCTAATTTCTAAGTCAGTGTTTTTGTCAGAAAATATTTTATTTGCATTATACATCTAATAGATATATTTTTAATTAACCAACCAAATGCTCATGGAACACATGTTCCTAGCAATAACATTGCCAGAAATAATTATTTTTGGTTTTTTGTGAATGTCTTTTTTTATTATTTATTTATCGTTAAAGCCAACAGTCATATATCACACTGGGTTTATGCAACTGTGAAAAAGTGAAAGAAACTTTCATATCCAAGGAGTACAGTTTCTTGTGGCTTTCACTGGGAGGTAACGGGTCATAGGGAGGGTTGAGGAAGTTGGGACTCATGGACTGAGTTTAACTAGAATAGGTCTTGTTCATTTAGTTACCCATCGCTCTTTACATTTCATTTTATCCTGGTTTAAAATTTGATGTTGTTTTCTTTTGCTCTGAATTGTTGTGTAGGTGACTATAGGATAAAAGTGTTAGCATAATGTTATCTTTAACATAATCATGAAAACTTGGGTCCTCTGATTCCCTCGGGAGCTGTGCTGGACATGCATGTGTGGAGAGCAGCCTGGTGCATGTCAACCCTGCAGAGCGGCGTCTGCCTTCTGTCATCTGTGTAGTGTAGTTGCAATGTGTGATGTTTCCTTGGTCTCCAAAGCCTATCACTTGCGTCGGGAAGAAACGGATTGGTTTGATAAACCCAGAGAATCGCGTTTGGAGAATGGACATCTGGACCGAAAACTGCCGGAAAGATTGGTCCACTCTCGACCGCTCAGTCAACATCAAGAGCAAGTAAGTACTGTGTTTAGTAACCTTGTTAGATTTATCAAGAGTCAGTTCCACCTTAGAATGGTCTTGGTCAAAGTCAGGAATGACTCAATGAAGCACTTTACTTCATCAGTAACGACCAACTTTGAATGATAGCTGTGACTCTTCTACCAGACAATGTAAGAGATTTGCTCCTCCAACAGATACTTATTACATTTATATGGCATGCCCAGCACTGACACACAAGGACAACACATGGAACTCCTGAAAGGCTAACAAGAATACTGAGTACAACAGATCTGTGTGATTTTCAGTTCTCCCAATACCAGTACGCTCAGGGACTAAGACAGCAAATGAGAGTCCAAACCAAGTCTGCTAAGGGAGGAAGGACGTTTTACATAGAGGAGAAAAGAGAACTATCTGATTCTATTAGTGTGTCTATTAAATAGAGAAAATTGTTTTGCCTTCTTTTTTAAATTTCTTTGTATAAAAACTCACATTGACTAGACTTTTTAGCTTTTTATAAATAAGAAATTAAATCTTAGAGGTACACATTATAACACAAGTATAACAAAATTTGTAAACTTACTTTAGAGCAAAAGAGGGAATGTTTGAACTTTGAAAGACACCTATTAGATTAATAGCTGGCTGTATTGAAGGAGTTTCCACTGGTAAATCCAGTGGTCTTAAATCAGTTGCCCTAGCACATAAGATATTTGCAAGCTGTGATATTGCAAGTTACGATCATTAAAATATCCATAACAGAGATAGATTAACTCCTAAATTACACTGTTTAGTGATTCACTAATGTAGCAACAACCATGTTGTAAACAACTGAGAAGACCTGTGTGAAACTTAAAATAATTCATTGTCATATTGAAGTATAAAAGAATGTATAGGGACTGTCAATACATTATATTTTCAGATTTGACTTCTTCTTAAGCAATTGTAGTTTTCATGGACAAATCTGAAACTACTAATTTCCTTTTCCCAGAATTTTCTTGTGTTTTTTCTTTCATTGTTGTTTTTCTATTGTATTTTCTAGAATCCTTAAAATTTCTCTCTGCACAGTATATATGTTCTCACTCATTGAAAAGATCTGATGAATTTAGACAAGCAGTAAAATCATTTGAACACGTTTTTAAATCTTAAACTTACTTCCTTTAGTCTGTAATTCATAAGTAATGTGTCAAATGAAGATAACTTTCTTGTGTATTTTATCATAAGAATCTTTCTATATTGACATATTTGTTATATTTTAACCATCTAATTTTTTTCTCAGAAGTATAGTATTGCCCACAATAGAAATAGATCAAAACTATGAAAACATAAATTGTTTAACCAAATCATAATAAGACACATTGTATCAAATGGAACACTAAAAAAAGCAACTTCTATACATTTATCCTCTTAATCTACATTTCCAATGGATAGGCAGACTAGTGTTCTCAAAAAATGTATCCATTTAACACTATTCAGAAATACATTGAACTAATATTTCTGCATCCACAAAAATTTTCTAAAATTTTATTCAGTTATAGGCAGATGAAACACAAGTATCTCTAAGGACACTTTTGTTTCAAGTTTCCATTATTAACATGGATAGATATATGCCTTTTGATCTACTGATGATATATAAGCAATCATATTTTAAACAATATATCCTTATAGACTAATGCCAAAACTAAGCAGATAGAATATTGAGAATAAATTAATAATTTTCTCACTATGGTTGATAAAATAAAAAAAAACTTTTGCTAGATGAATTTAATAGAATAATGTATGTTTTCTTGCTGGTAGCAATGTTTACATTTTAATCTTTTTTACATTTCTACTTTGATATCTCCTATATAAGCAAAAGCCACTGCACACGCAGTTCTCAAACTGCAAATGCATCAGGTTACAGCTTTGTTACCAAGGGGCCAGCACAGGACCAGCACACAGGCCAGGAAGGAGAATACTGCCCGACCCAAAAGACCCTATGGGCCCCTCCGGATCCCAAGCTCCCCAGCCCCAAACAAGAAACGAATACGTTGACTTTCATGGCAATGATTTGCTTTACATTACAGGTCTTTTTTCCAAACAGACATTACTTAGAAGATAACATGTACTTTAATTACATAACATTCCAAAGTTTAACCATGTGAAATTCAGAATTCACACTGTCTGCGTTAATGTTTATCCTCAGACCCTGTCTCCCTCTTGAATTCACTGTAACTATGTCTTGGCCTGGAGAATAGCCAAATGGGATTTTCATTCCACTCCCTTCTTTGCTACTCTAGTCATAAAAAGAAAATATTGAGCTCTTGGTACCAATAAATGCAGATATTTTTGTTTGAAAGCATACACATAACAAGAATTTATGCTCTTAAAGTGCTCTGGAAGCAAAAGGAATAGCACCAAGTTAATGAATGCAAACACTAATTTATCTGCTTTAAAATGTCTTATGTAAAGCATACATTAGAGAGATGGATATCTTGGAAAAAGTTCATTAGGCTCACAATCATATTCACTGTAGGACTGACCAAGTCTGCAGGCCTGTGTTTGTTCCCTCTCAAAAATATGTGTTTATGTTTTATCTCTGCGGTTTTCAGTGGAAATCTAGCTCTGCTATGTGAATTGAATAGGTCACCTCACCTCACTTGTCCTAAGACTTTCCCTCGGTTGCTCATCTATGAAACGCAGGCCCTGTGCAGGGGTGTGGTCAGCACCCTGCCTGTTTATTAAGCAAGGCCTTTGCTGACCCGGGCCCTCTGCCCTGGGTAGGGGCCGTGCTTTCTGTGCTGGCATTTGACTGTTCTCTGTTCTCTGCCAGGACACTTGCTTCTCTCCTCTTGGTTAACTCTGGTCGGCACTCAGGCCCCACAGACATGCCCTGTCTTGCAGGAAGACGTTCTTGACACTATCCCTCCGGCGGCTCCTTGGGTCTGGGTAGCAGCGAGTACTGTGTGCTGGGCTGGCAGCACTGGAGCAAAGGGCTCTGGGTCCCACCCAGCAGGGACAGAGCTGTGTGTCACCTGCAAAGGTGCTGGGAACCCTTAGGGCACACCCTTCTGTGCCTCAGACCCGCGTGGTGAATAAGGGAGCATGTGAATATCTATACAGATAAAAGACGACACGAGTGTTATTCATAACTATGAAGGCTCAATTCGATAAAATAATTCATTCTGGAATAGTTGTAATTAAGGGAAGAAAGCGAGCCTTTATTCTGGCTGGCATGAGACGATAGTTCTGTCCATGCAGGATCATCAAAAGACAAGGGCGACAGAGAGCAGTCCTTGGTGCGAGGTGGGTGGCACACTGGCACCTCAGCTGTGCGCTGGCCTTGGTCCTACTCGTATCGGGCAAAAGCAGCATGTGCTGGAGGACTCTCGACATTCATCTGCCTTAGTTAGCAAAGGACCTGAGACCCACCTGCTTTATGCATGGGAAAGATATCCTTCCTTTCTGTAGATTCTTCATCATATTTTTCATAATTATGGCAGTGGAAAGTTTTCTGAAAGTTTTTAACCTATTAAATGACTATGCTGGTTGTAGACAACTTATGCAACTACATGAAATTGTGTGGAGATGCTGTGAAAGCAAGATTCATGCAAATGAACACGTTCAACATCCCTTCTACTTACATCATTATAGTAATTAAAAGGAGATAATAGCCTGCTGATAAAACTGACAAAACACTTAGGAAATTTGCCCACCCTTCTCACTGTGCAGTGGATGCACTAGGGGATTATTTGCAGCAGTCCCCCATCTAGAAATTGAAAAAAAGATCAAAAGGCAAAGTAGTGTCTTCTCAGTTTATTTTTGACCAAGTGAGGAAAAAAAAGACATTTAAACAGTTGTCATTAAGTAATATGTGAAGTTAAAAGATGTTTGAGCTGACATGGAATAATGTACACCAATTTTACCAAATATGATACCAAAGCAAATTCATTTATATGTAGACTTCTCAATGTGACTGGTGTAACTTTTAGTTTAAAAATAAAAGATCTTGAAGTGCAGATTTGAGAACAGAAGGAAAATACAAGTAGGGAAATGGTAGGAAGGCAGAGGAAAGGAGGCAAGAGAAAGGGGAAAGAAGAAGAAAGAGGCAGACGGGCGAAGGGAGAGGGAACAGGCACAAGAGGGAGGGGACAAAAATCTCAGTTCTGGTGAACTTGAATAAGACTAGTGGTTTAGGAAGCTAGCACTGGTATAAATTATCTAATTATGCTAGTCATACTATTTTAATAGCCTACAAACAATAGTTTAACTTATTATAGAAAATTTGTATAATATTCCTGAACTTAACAAGATTTCACCATTGTTTGGGAAGTATTTTATGTTTGTCTGAAGCCTTATTAAGCTTATTTATTCCTAAGAATAAAAGCTAAAGGCTGTAATTTTAGCTTGCATTTGTTTCAATATCTGTTTTACTTTTAATGTTTAGAATTCTAATAACTTTACAGTAGATTTACTAGAGTTCATTGAGGTTACTCATATTTTCCTAGGAGCCAGTATCCATGATATATACATCCCTTTAATTCTAAATACTGTTCGTTATCTTGGAATAATATTTCCACATAATTCTCAAATTTATTTTAAAATAGTAATATCTTACTAAGTTTGTTTTTTCTTTGTAACTTAAGTCAAAAATTTTCCTTAGCCAATAATAGATGCAAGATTCCATATTGATACAATCCTGCTTATAAATTTACAGATGTGAATATATCTTCAGTATTGCTATTTTTTATTACTTTACAAATCTCACTTAAAAGCAAAGTTCCATAAAGTGTAAAACTTAAATCTCGATTCACTGATGCACTTCCGTTTCAGCAGCATCGCTGCACCAGGTGGAGAGAGAGAGGATACAGTCTATGGTACTGTCACGTTCAGGTCCTCATGCTGAGACCTGAAGCCACAGAGCTGCGACAGTAGCTAAAGTGTCACTCTGCCCACACAGGAACTTCTGCAGTCTCTCAATACAAAGGAGGCTTCAGGAAGAGTTAGAACGAGCAAAGGCCTTATTTACTCTTACGAAATAAGGCTCCACACACACCGATCGCTCTGTAGCGGGTTTCAGCGGTGTAATTCCCAGTAAAGTCAAGCACCCGCAGCATAAAGCACTGCTACTTATGGTGACAGAGGTACAGTGTCACCGGATCTCTGGGTTTCTCCACAATCATCACTTAATTGCTGAAGTTTGAAAATGCCTCTCATTCCTAGGCTCTCCAGGGCACACTCAAGGTTTGGCGATTTTCCACCTCCATCCCTGTCTGTCCTGACTCTCGCCAGTACACGGTCACCACTAGTAACCACGCGCTACTCTCCTCACAGACATCTTTCAGAGCCTGCTGCACGCGGTAGTTTCCCCAGTGGAACAAATCAGTTTTCATGAGCAATTGGTTCTACTGTGAAGGCCATAATGAACTCAGAAACGCATTCGGTCCTACCATGTGAGTGGAAGTCTCACAATGTCACCACTCGAGAGTGCTCTAGTACATCTTCGTTGGTTTAATCAATGTGCTTGTGAGCCTGATTCTGTACACAGATATATCTGATACCAGCGCTCACCACGTTGCATGTCTGTCTCAGATCTTACAGGTGAATGGGAAAACCATGCACTACGTCTTTCCCCATGCGCGGATCAAAATAACAAGAGACTCCAAGGATCACACTGTTTCAGGTAAAGCCAATCAAATCCTTTTTATTTCAGTGTCAGAGCGACATATGTATTTGGACTTCAGTTTAAATGACTCATTAAACTTTAGAAAGTCACTTTTTATATCAAAAGTTGTGTTTAGAAAATGTCTAAAAATAAGCAGGCTTTCCATTTAACATAATAGACGTTAGTGATATGACCCCTCCTATAAAGACCCACTAGTGGTACACATTTAAATCACTCTTCAGTTCCTGCATGACACTGCAATGCTTCATAATTATTGCTCTGTTAAATAATATGGTCAGTGGCTTTAGAAATATAAAATGTCTTTATATAGGAAGTAAAAAACTTACCTTGGGTTCTTCTAAGAAATAAATTCAACTATATTTACTCAATGCAAACACCATTAATTATGCTAATCTTTTGTGTCATTATTTGCACCCTTTTACAAACCAGAGCTGATGAGGGAATATTTAAACTTCTTATTTTGGAATAATTTTGGACTTCAGAAAATAGTACAGATAGTCTTTTGCTCACTCGTTGTCCAACTTCTCTGATGTTAAAATCTGCTTAACTACAATAAACTAATTTCCCCCTAGAAATTAGCATTGGTATATTATTTTTATAGCATTGATATATTTTGTAAACATCCATGGGACTTGTCCTGTGTCAAGATCCAAAACAGAATTAGACGTAGTGTATTGATCGTCACAACTCTAGCTTCTCCTCCCACCTGGTCATTCCTGTCCTCCTTTGTCGGTCATGAGCCTGAAGCCCTGCAACGGTAGTAAAATTTTAGGTTCCAAGTATATATTCCAATTGAGACTAAGAAAACAATACAAAGAATCAATGAATAAAAGAGTTGGTTCTTTGAAAGATTAAATAGAATTGATAAACAGCCAAACTTCTTTTTAAAAAAGAAAGAAAAGACTTAAATTCATGCAATTAGGAATGAAAAGTGTGTATTTTCATATCTTTTGCTCACTGTATATTTGGTTTATTGGTCATCTTACCAAAAGTCCTTTATGTTGTATACGGTATACATATATTTCTTTTCCATCTATTCCTTGACTTATTTACTTAATGTTATCTTTTAAAGAAAAGGTTTTCATTTTGATAGAATCCAATCTATTGATTTGTCATTTACAATTGTGTGATTTTAACAGCATATTAAGAACTCTGCTTTCCTGAAGGTTACAAAGATGTTCTTTTGTATTTTCTACCTGGAACTTTTTATGTTTTAGTCTATGACCTAGTTTGTGATTTTTATGTATGATATAAAGTAAGGATCCCAATTCTTTTGTTTTCTTTTTTTTTTTTTTTTGAACCACCAGAAAATATCCAATTGTGTAACAAATTTTTGGGAAAAATTGGCCCACAGAATTACCTTGGTATTTTTTTAAAACTTCAATCTGTCATTGATGTAATTATTTATTTCTCTATTGCCAGTTTTTTTTCCTTGGCCTGTGTGCCTATCAGCAATTGCACCAATAGCATGCTCCCTTCTTGACTACAGTTGTGTATTAGGTTTTGAAGTCTGGTAATATACATCCTCAAACTTTTTATTTTTTAAAAAATGTTTTGACCTTTTCATGTAGGGCCTTTTCATTTTAATAAAAATTCAGAATCAGCCTGCTAGGATTGTGGTAGGGATTGTAGTGAAATTGTAGATCAATTTAGGATGGACTGCTATCTTCACAACATTGCTTTCCAATTCTTGAACTTGTGGCATCTCTTCCTTTACTTAGGTCTCTCTCTCTCTTAATTTTTCCTCACAACGTATTTGTCATTTCTCATGTACAGCATTAGCATCTCTTTTATTAATGTGATCCAAAGTCTTTAATTGTGTTAGATATGTTATGAGTGGAGTCTTCTTACTTTCACTTTTGAAATATCTGTTGCCATTATATGAAAATAGGTTTTTAAATGTTGACTTTTTCCCTTATTATCTCACTGATGTTCTAAATCCTTAGTTTTTTGTAATCCTTATGCTTTTTACATACAAAATTTTGTCATTTTAAAATACCTTACTTTTCCCATTCTAAAGAGGATATGTTCACTTTTTTCTGAATGTACTGACTGTAACATGCTGTAAAATATTGACTAAAGTGGCAAGAAAGACATCCTTGATTTGGCCCCACTCTTTGGGGAAAGCATTCAGTCCTACAGAGTTTCGAGGTTTCATATATATATAGAAATACATGCTTGGAGTAAATGCTGTTTACTGTATTGAGGAAGTTTGTTCCTGCTTTTATTACTTTGTGTACTGAAGAAATCCCGCATTCTTTGTCCTTTGTGCTACTAATAAGACGCCGTTATGCTTTATATTGGGAATGTCGGAAGGTTTCTCCAGGCTTTTTCTTTTCTTGATCTCTAATTTTGTTCCAGTTGCAGAACCTACTGGAATGATTTTATTCATTTAAGTCACTGAGATTTGTTTTGTCTTGTGGGGTATACTCTAGCTCGGAAAAAGTTCTGGTACTCTTCACTTTTTTCTGTCACCATCAGATGACCTATCTCATCTGTCTATCTGAAATAATCAGTAGTTCATCTTCATTTGTGAAAGTTGGGGGTTTTTTTTGACATAAAGTACTCAATCAATGGTTGCCTCTTCTCATTATTCTGAATATGACTTTGTGTTTTCTGTTTTTCTTGACAAGATGGCCATATATAAATCTGATCAGAAATGTTTCCCTTGCTGCGTTCAAGGTTTTCTCTTCTTTAGCTTTCAATACTGTGATTCTGTCATGTCTAGGTGTGTCTCTGTTTTTTCATCATATTTAGATTTGAATGAGCGTGTTATATCTGTGCACTAAAGTTTTTCTTCAACTTCCTGGTATCTCTCTGGATTCTGAAGCACTGTTCATTGTCCTTTTGGTTTTGCTTTTCTCTTCTTCTGTTTAGACCATTATCTTTGATGTGACTTTGAATTTGCTGATTCTTCTATCTTGTGTATGTTGCTGAGAATAGCTAGCAATTTATTATTTATGAGCATTTTATGACTTTGCCTTTTTTATACTTTCTAATGATTTTTATTTCTTGAGCTAGTGTTTCTGTACTTTAATTCTTTAGTTCTTTAGTTTTCTGTATGCTTTTTCCCACCATGTGGATCATATTTTCCTGTTTGTGACATATTTTAGCTTGTATGTTTGCATTTGTGTTTGAATGTTAAAGCTCTATGTTTCTAATAACATGCGCAGCATCACTGAATTTATATTTTCTCCCTGAAGAGAATACTGTCTACTGGTATGTGGAAATTGATACCTCCACTTAGCATTTTGTCATGCTCATCATCTTATTTCTGCTATTGTATTAATTTCTTTGTAGATCAGGTTTCTAGGAGCTGAGTCTCAATAACTAAGTGATTAGCCAGGGATTGGCCAGAAGTTCTGTTCCAACACCTTCAACCTACATATAAAACTATAGAGCATTGTTGTTGGATTTGTATGAGGACTGGAGGAAATACTTGAAGTTCATTTGAGCAATTCTGTAATCTGCCATTGCCTCACCAGTGCTGTGCATCTGCGTAAGCAGCTTTGGGCTGGGTGATGTGGATAGTTTAGGCTCTGTGTGGTCTGTCCTGGGTGTGCCCTGACTTCATTTGCTCAGGGATGTGCAGGGCTCATGAAATCCATGTGTGATCACCTCGGCTTCCTGGTGCCCAGCATTAATACACAGATAATCTGCAGGGCTGCCCCTTGCTCTGCCCTCATGGTAGGGTTCCATGGCTTACACTGCCCACTGCAGCTACCAGACATTGAGCTGCGATGCAGACAGCCTGAGCAGCAGAGACCAGGTGCCCGCTTCCTCCTCGAAGATCAGTAGCTTCTCGGGAATGAAAGGTGCTCAGTGTGCTGTGAGCTTTCCATCAGTTCCAGCGTGCCCAAACGGCAGCTGTGCACAAAGTTCCATACAATTACGCAGTTCAATTTTTGAGAGGACTTTATTTTACTTTACACTATTGCTATCAAATTTTACCTCTAGCAAGTGTTTTATATTCCCTAAGGCAATAATATAACACTACATTCCCCTGGAAAGTTTCAGTCAAGTGCAAGACTGTTTTGACTGCACAACATTTTTATACTTAATTATTTAAGTTATTACATATGAAATGAAACACAAAGAATGAATCTATTGAAATTTGTTTTGATGTAAAACTCTGCTAAGTGATAGTTTCTAAATATTGCCTTATGACCTTGATTTCATGTGCTTAAAAAAAATACATATGCGTCCCTCTGCCCCACCCAGAATTACTCACCAGACAGCATAAAGCAGCTCCAGAGAGTGGCCCAGCCATGCTGAAAATCAGCAGTCTCCTGAGAAGTCTCAGGGATCCGAGGCAAAGAGGCCCAGTGTTCTGTCGGCCTTGGATTGTGACATTCCTAGAATCCTCAAGAAAGTGAACGACTGTTTGGGAGGATGGCACAGGGACTCAGCCCTAGTCCTGCCACAGAATTCCTTCCTCTGCTCGCTTATATACTCAGTAGGAGAGTTTTTCTGTTTAAAATTTTAGAAGCTGAACACAAGGGTTTAAGATCAGCTTCAAAAGCTAACTCTAGCCAGTCAGACTTTTTACTTCTCTTTTTTTCTTTTTCTTTTTTCTTTCTTTCTTTCTTTCTTTCTTTTTTTTTCTTTCTTTTTTTTTTTTTGTACTGGGGATGGAACTCATGACTTTTCAGTTGCCAAGCAGGTGCTTGGGCCACTGAGCTAAACCCCTGACCCCTCCACTTCTCTTGTTGATCAGGGCTCAATGTCTGGCAATATACGAAGGCATCAATAAATTATAGATTTGTTTTGGGAGCAGGAGGGAAAATGTACACAAATGCATATAGACATTTGCAATGAGCAAACTGGCCTCATACTTTACCAAATGTATCCATAGATCCTTTAATGGAAACAGTTACATTTGTAATAGTGGCCTTTTTATATTAATTGAACAGTTATTATATTGTCCTAATATGCAACTGAAAATTATATGTGGAAAAATAGAGAAAATGGTGAAAATCTTAAATATTTTATAGTCATTAGATATAAAAATACTTACATTGCTTTTCACTGGCAGGTTTTCCATTTTCTTCTCAAATATTTTGAAAGTATAATCATCTGTACCAATATAAATTTTATTTGCCTATTGTTTCTGAATTACAAAAGAAAATCCACAACATTCAAACAGAAGTGATTTAGGCAGATTTGTTCTCAGATTTAGATGGAACATGTTAAACATAGTTCTATATATCCTATTTGTATTTACCAAATATATAATATTAGTAAATTAGTTTATAAAGCTAATGACAAAATTCTCATGTTTTACCTCAACGAAAATAGAAAAAATACTAATGACATAATTGACTCACTTTCAGTATGTGTAAAGTCTGCTTAAAATAATAATATAGGGTTACAGAAAAGAGAATTATAGTAAATAAAGGACTACCTCCACTATGAACAAGTAGGTGATGACTGTAGATACAGTATTACATGAGGCAGACAGAGAAAAACACTGGGGTGGGCTCTGCTTCTCAGAACTAGACAAACTCTTGAAGAAGTAGGAGCAAGGCACATTGAATAATGAATATATGGGATGATTTATTAAATGTATGTCTTAGCTAATATTCTCATTGCTAAGATATAATACCCAACACCCAAAGTTAAAGGAAGAAAGGTTTACTTTGCCTCACAGTTTCTAGAGGTTTCATTCCACAGTCAGCTGGCTCCAAAGCAGGGCAGCACAGCAGAGGGGCATCACAGAGATGAAAGAGTTCTTGGGAAGCAAAAGAGAGCAAAAAGCAAGTAACAAGCGACCCTCTTTCTCTACCTTATATCTTACCCAGTGTACCCACCCTAAGGGCAGGCAGCACTCACACACGAGGTGGGGTACCCTTAGTCCTGCACAGAATGATGCCAAACCAATCAGAGGAGTAATTTAGTAATCACACACCCTTGATCCCAACATCACACACTCCAGTTCCAGCCACTTCAGGCAAGGCCCACCTATGATCACTTGAGACTTTAGGGAGACATTTAGATACAAACCGTAACATTGCACTCCCAGTTCCTCAAGACTCGTACATTCCTTTATGCAAAAGACATTTTGTCCATCTCCAAGAGTTTCTAAAGTCCTAAGAGACTCATCATTGTTTAAAAGTCCAAGTCACCTCTGAAATTTAAGGCAAACTGTTAGGTGCAAGCCCCTGTACAAATGAAAAGAATGTTAAATGGTTCCAATATACAGTGACACAAGATAGGCATTTCCATTCCAAAAGGTGCAAAGAGGGGGATAGAAAGAAATGGGAACACAGCAAGACCAAAATCCAATGTAGTTCCACAGTCAGCATCCAAGGCAATTGGTGGCAAGATGTGAACCCCAAAGGGCTTGAGTGCCAGGCCCAACTAGGGCACTGCCAGGAGTTGCAGCTCTCATGGCTTTTCTCTTGGGCCAGCTGTGCTCAGTCCTTGCAGCCCTCCTCAGGCTTCTACAAACCTCTGGGGGTCTCCACTGCACCTTCAGCTTCACACTCACAGCTTCACACACTGCCCTCTCAAGGCCACACTGCCCGGCCTCCCAGGCCTTCTTCTGAAATCTGGATGGAAGTCTTTCTGATCCCACAACCCTTGCACTCTGCATGCACCTAAAACCAGGACTACATGGATGACACCAAGGTCTGGTTCCATCTAGAGCAGGAACCAGGCCTTTTACTCTCTTGGCTGTAAGAGTCAAGTGCCTATGAATCAAATCCTGAGGAACAATTTCCCTAGACGGTTGCCATTCTAAAATAAGGTACTCTGTGGCTCTTTTTTCAAAGCAAAGTCTTTCACTTTTGCAATTTTGAGACTGCAAAGTGTGGGGTCCTCCTTGTTCTTGTGATGCCCTCAAGCCATCTTTTTTTGTTGTCCTCTCCTGAAGTACTCCACTTTTTGTTGCAAGTCTTTTCAGCAACCAATTTGTCTTCTGTTCCAACTTTACGGGCCACAGCTTCACTGGCGCCTCCTTTCTGGCCAAACTCAAAATGTTTTGAATCGTTCTGCAGGTACCTTTGCTCTTGATTCTCAACATAAATCTGACTGAAAGTCCCCAACTATAGACATGCCACAGCCTCAAAATTAAACTGCCTTGAAATTTCTTCTACAAGATTAGTTAGTCCACTGACCTTAATCTCTCTCAGGCAAAGTTTCTGGACATGAGCAAAATGCAAAGAAACTTTCTGCCAAGGCATAACACACATCATTTGGAGTCCAGCAGCCAGTACAGTCCTTTTTCCCACCAGAAACCTCCTGAGTCTGGTCTTTATCTGTAGCATTTCTGTCAGCATTCTGCCCTTTTCAGGTATAAATAGAATATCCCATTAAGTGCACTTTAAAGCATTGCGGGGCTAATTCTTCAGGCAGCATCTCCAAACCTTTCCCATCTCTTCCTGTAAGACCATTCCAAAGGCTCCAGAGCCACATGGTCAGGGCCAGACACAGCAATGTTTCCACTTCTCTAATACCAAACTCTGTCTTTGTCATTTTGCTTGTTGCTAAGACAAAATACTTGACACCCAAAGTTGAAGGAGGAAAGGTTTGTTTATCTCACGTTTCGTCGAAGTTTCAGTTCATAGTTGACTGGCAGTGGGGCTTACACAGGAGAAACAACTGATGGCAAAGAAGCAGGGCAGGCAGAAAGCAGCAAGCAAGCAACAGGGGACAAATGACAGCACTATCCCTCTTCCTGTCCCTTACACAGTGGATGCTTGACTTACAAATTCAGTTCATTCACAAGGGATGGTTGTAACTCAAGTTGGTTGCAAGTCGAGACTCTTTTTTCCATAAGAAATATTACCCATAATGCATTCCAAACCTCCCAAAGCACCCCTTAACTAACATTTTCATAATAAAGGATTGTATAATGCATGTAATTTACTGGAAACACCGATAATTTTCCTAGTATATTCACCAAAAAGTTACAAAATGTGCCTAGTTTACCAGAAGCAACAATTTCATATTGTACTTATCATTAATGTTGACATCTTTGGCTTGCAGAAAGGGAGGATGAAATGGAAGGTGGATGTTGTTTGAAGGAAGAGTCCCCTTCCATAACAGCATCGAGAATCTAGCTCTCTGCTGTTCTTTCCTTCCTTGGAGAGTCTGTAGCCCATGAGGACCTGCTTCTGGCATACTAGGTCTCAACCTTTTCAGAACTAAAAACTAGTCTAAGGTTGTATGTTTCTGTTTTTTCTTTTACACCATTTTTTTCTATTGTGATTGCTTTCTTTACCTTCCCTTCCTTCCTTAGTTTCTTTTCTAGCTTTTTTGGGGGGGGGGCATTTTGACAGCAGTAATTGTAGTGATTATATAAAGCACTGGTGAAAATTGCATCCACAAACATGCATATCTGGGCTCAGACACATGCTTATGTACACTTACCTACACTTTCCTGGCATCGTGAGTCTTTGTTTACAAGTGACTGACATTCTGGTCATAACTCAAGACTTTGGTCATAAGTTAAACCTAAAATCATAACCTGAGTTGTTCATATGTGAGATTGGCCATAACTTGAGGGTCCACTCTATTTTACCAAGATTACCCATCCTGAGAGTGGGTACCACTCATACCTAGGTAGGGTACCCATAGTCATACCCAGAAGTGTGCCGAACTAATCATGGACTAGCTCAGTACCACACCTGTCCTTAATCCTGGGCATGACACACTCACTCCATATCCAGCCACCTCTGAAAAGCCCCCCATGACCATGCAAGGCTTTGGGGGAACTTCTAGACTGCAGCCATAGCAATACATTAAATATATTTATTAAATATATTAAATATAAAAATAAATGTCATGAATTATGGGAACATGTGTGCACACAGGCAATCTTTTTTTTGGTACCAGGAATTGAACTCAGTACCTTGCACTTGCCAAGCAGGTGCTGTCTCACTGAGCTATATTCATGGCCTGACACAGACAATTTTTGCTTTGCATATATGCAAGAATATATATATATATATATATATATATATATATATATATAATGTCACTTAATAATGTTCCTATGAAACATGGTAGTGGTGAAAATACAAAATAAAAAATAAAACCATCATAATTTTGCAATTCATATTTTCTTCTTATCTTTCCTGTGTTTTTTGTATACATGGGCACATACGCTAAAAGTTGAAAATACATTGTAATGTAGTTCACATGTGCTTTTAAATATAGTATGAATTGCTAGTAAAGGCATATTATTGGTACATCTATGTCTCCACAAGCAAATTTAATGACTGGCTTTTATTGTACTGTATACACATGTGATTATTTATTTTAACCATCCCTTAACTAATTGACATTTACGTTGTCACTCTTATAAACAATGCCCATTTTCTTTCTTATAAACAATGCCACAATGAAAAAAATGTGACTATGATGTTTATTGTTTTATTTCCTTATACTACATTCCAAAAAATAAAATCGTTAGGTAAAAGGGAAAAGATATTTTGGATATTTTTAGATATCTTGTCAGATTTCTTACCAGAGGGTATTTCTTACCCATTTACACTCCCAGACTAAGAAATTATTTTTCAATCGCGATTCACTGTGGGAATTTAAAATGATACAATTTTTACTTAAACTATTTCAACTTAGCTCTGAATCCAAATTGAATCTCCTGTTAAATATTATTCTTAGTTACCTATCATGATACTTTGTCCTATATTTAACAGTTAAATCGCCTCCTGTTTGGTCCTGAAGGGCCATGGCGGGCGGGGCACAGGGCACCTCACCCTGCAGATGCAAGATCAGTAGCAGGTGATGAGTTACAGGTGCTGGTGTTGGGGGTACAGGACACCTGGATTTGTTCTCAGGGACAGAGTGACTAAAGGGACTGGCAGGGGTGTCTTCTCCACATGAGAAGATCCGGGCACCCCTGGATCCTGCAGGATGGTATGATTGGCTTGCTTGAATAATTTTTTAAACTGTGGGAAGCTAAAAGCGCCTCCTCATGGACAAGCAGATGTTGGTAAGAAGGGTAGCGGGGCTCTAGGACCTCGCCCATCACGAATGAGGATGCATAGTGAGTCTTCATTTTAGGGCTTAGACCACAATTAGACCCATTTATTTCCTTTCCATGACCTATTTTCAATGTGAAATGGTAAATAATTGCTACTTTCTTTAACCCAGAGCACAAGAGTGTATAAAAAGGGACCATAATGTGTGAAAAGTGGACCAGGTAGACAAATTAAGAATCTGCATTTAATGGGCAGTATTATTGCCTTTCAAGTCATGGAAAATACAGACCCTTGGATCACCTCTATTTGAGATCACTGTGTGGTTATCAAACATGGGATGTCAGATAAAGATGAACTGAGCAAACGTAGGGCGAGCTACCCCACCTAATTCAGAGAAGCTATGGCCAGTGACCACTCAACATTTCCCCAGTATCATTCCACAAAAATTTCATGGGAAAACTTTTTTTTTTCTCAAATCAGCTGAGTCTTAGAAGAGAAAGTGCCCGGACAGCTGTGTCTCTTTGTTGCTTCTCCTGGAAGCCCACGAGCAGTGATGGCGAACCTCTTAGAGACAAGAGCCTAAGCTGCAGCCCCAAACCCACTTACGTACTACAAAGTGCCAACACTACAATTAAAGCTGGAATCTCAAGTTTTAGTTTAGAAAACACATCTCCTCCATTAACATCTTTTGGCCTAAAAGGAAAATAACGCTTGTGCCATAGGTTTAGCACCACTGTCCTAAAGACATTGCAGCTGACGGGGGCACGGCCCTGCACGCTCTGTCCCAGCTGCTAGAACTTCCCAAAACTCAGTGTCGCCTGTGAGGGGTCCCAGGCACCTAGATTTTCCCTTCCAACATAAGATGACTTTTATTCCCTTAGTGTCATGACAATGCCAAGATATAGGATTCAGTTATTACTTGCAAACTTTAAGAATAAATTAGAAATAAACCATAAAAATAAGGTAGGGTGCAGGTTAAATCTGGTTAAATTGCAGTTAGTTCTTGATAATTGCACTGAAAACCTAGATTCCCTTTGTCAGTTACAAAAGGAGATTCTTTGGTCAGAGCTACTTCCACAGAAACATGCTGCTTCCTTGATATCTGTCAGGGCAAAGACTTCTTGGGTATTGTTTCTTGACCAAGGGGGTGACGTTACAGGCTTTGCACCCAGATGTAAGTGACTTAGCACACTTTTCTTGCACTCTTCATAAAATGAAATTAAAGGAATGAGTAATCATTCCATGAGAAGAAAATGAAGGCATCCAAGTACATAAACTGTGGGAGACGAGATAAATGCTAACATTACTGTGAAATGCGAGGGTATAAATGTCAAATATATATGAACTAGCCATGGGAAATGAGCAAGAATTATGGAATTTAATGGAAGGAGTAAGGATTTATATTAATCCACTAAAATGTTTTCTTGACAATTAGAGTGATGTGGAAAGAAATATAGAAAGGTATAAAAATTGAGTTCTAATCTTAGCTTTTTTATGAGGGCAACCTATGACAAATTTGCAACTTTTCTTAGTCTCAGCTGGTTTATCCTGAAAGTACTATGAATAGTATGTAACTCACAGTGGAGGTAGTTAAAAAGATAATGCAAAAGAGTTACAGAATTTGTCGGACACAAGAGAAAGTCTAGAAATGTTAGCTACTGTCTATTTCCTTCAATCCATACACATGATACTAGAGAGACTCAGAAAACCCAGATGATATGTTAAACATAAAACAATATCAGCAGATTATAATTGATGCTGTGATACATGTGCACAATGTAGAATGCTGAAATTAAGGAAAATATTTGATAAAATAAAAAAATCTATTAGCACAAAGTACAAGTAGAACAAGACCCACATGTTCAAAGTCGTCTATTTTGAGCTGTTTTGACAATTAAGAGATTAGTAAATCTGATGTAGTAGAAACTAAATGAAAATAAACAGCTCATTTTTTTACTTAAAGTATAATTTAGTGAAATGTTTGAACATTTTAAAACCAGTTATTTAACACCATGTACCCAATTTCTTGTCCATTCCACATAGTTGTAGTAACTTTTAGATAGAGTAATGGAAATAACCAAAAATAATTGTACTAAATAATTTTTCAGTGAACAAATGTTCCTACAGGTAGGTAGAAGCTGTTGAACTATTTTAAATGCCTCCCTCACAATAGCAAATTCATTTTGATGAGAACATTTTCTGCCTGTAGTATAAAAATAATCTGGACACCTGGATTTTATTTATATCCCTAAAGTGACTCAGCATATTTAAAACTTTTCTCCATGAATCAGTTTCTCAACTCATCTCAGAAATCATGATTATTGTCACTATGTTACCAGGCTTGTATGTGCATTGTTCTTTATAGATTTTATACCAAGATATTTAATATTAAACATTAATACAATTAGTTATTCACTTAAAAGTACACATGCAATTCATATTTGTATTACAATGCTAAAAGGCTTAATGTAAAAATATGTCATTCTGTCTTGGCAATATGTGATAATGACAGGAGCATTTATGCAGCATAGAAAAAATATAAATTAATTGCACTGTTGCTTAGCTCCTCAGTGGCAACTCCATTTGGATCGTGCCATACAGGGTGTGTCCTGGCCGCCCTCTTGACCAGAGATGCTGACCCCAGGGCCTTTCTTCAGTGTCTTGGTGGCTTCTCCTGTTTGCTATCTGACGGCAACTGCTCCCTCGTCTCCTGCACTCCCACTGAGTGGGAGGAGAGGAGCACCTGGACTGTGCCGCTGTCACACGGGTCCTGTGACTCCAAGCCAGGCGCCCCTGCCTGCACCAGACACACAGTACAAGGCCGCCTGAAAGTCGCTCACTGTGGGGAGAGCAGAGACCCGCTGCAGCTTCCAGGAAGATGAGCTGTGTTCTCTCGAACTCTTACCCTCACAGAAACTGACTTCTACATGTGTGAAATAGGAAAGGTTTCTAAAATCTCCTTAGTCTTTTAAGATCTAATGAGATAATGTCATTTTAAAGTTATTTTCTAAGAAGAAATGTTTTATTCTAACATAATTATCATTGGTGTGCTGCTCTCCCTTGGAGAAAGCTAAGTTTCAGTGTGCCTTACTCATTCAGGTCCCGTTGGGTGCTGCTGTGTCCTGCACTGTCGGTGCACATTACTGCAGAACCTTGGCGGTTCAGAACGGAGACAGCAGAACTCTCCCACACCGTTTATGAAGGGCAAGAGGTCACTTTCGCATGGCCTGTTTTCCTCTTCCTTTGTATACTCTATCACTCTCGGGCACCGTCCTTAGTACTATGAACATAAGATTTATTGTGCAAGTTTTGCTACAAAAGTAGTGTTCACATATTCTGTGCAAAGAAATTTCAGAATGTAGCTTTCATTCTTGTATTAGTTTTCTCTTGCTGCATAACAAATTTAGTGGCGTAAAACAGCCACATTCGGTGTCTCATAGTTTTCATGGAGTTAAGGATCCAGTGTGCCTTAACTAGGTGTTAGCATCAGGCATGCTATATCAGCTTGACAATTAAGCACTCAGCAGATGGGGAAAGTGTACTTCTGGGTTTCTCTGAATGAGTTGTAGAGGTGTGACTTGGATACTGTGTATCGTCCCTGGCCTGGCATTTTTCCTCTGCTCTTATTGGCTGCCACGCCCACCATTCTGCCATGATGGTCCTGCCTTAGAACCAGTGAAGCAGGGACTGTGAACCAAATTAATTCTCTCTTCTTTAAGTTGTGGGTATTCAGTATTGTGTCAAGCAATGCAAAAGACACTACAGAAAATGTGGGTGCCAACTGTAACTGTGTAACTGGAATAGACAGCTGTAACTGTACCTGGTCATGTAGTTTAGAATTCTTTGGGTCTAGTTCATAGGAGGAGTTTGAAAAGTTTTAAAGACGTGTTTCTAGAGAAGCCATAAAATGCTATAAATCAAGCCTGATGAATATTCTGGCTGGAGCTCAGTTGATCAGAATGCTTATAGGAATGCGGATGTTAAAGGACAGGCTCTAGAGATCTCTGTTAGGAACATGGCCTTCACTGGCAGCTGGACTAGTCCCAATGTGTGTAACACTCTGGAAAATACAAAACAAAACAAAAAAGTCCTACATTTTGCGCATGTTCTGAGACTTACAGGAGACTGAAATTAAGGAGGGTGGACTAATTGATCTCATAGAAGAAATTTCAAGGCAACCCAGCATTCAGGCTGTGGCATGATTATTGCTGGCTACAGAATTATAGTGAGAATTTGGGCAATTTAGGACAGAAAAATTTGAAAAACTTAAAGTTTGATCCAAAAGGAACCTCCTGTAAAGTTGAGGCCAAAGAGTTGTGGTTGCTGAAGAGATTAGCACAACTGAAAAGAAACCAAGTACCTTGCACAGGGACAAGAGGAAATATCCTTAAGGATGTCTCAGAAATCAGCAAGACTTCACCCATAATGGGTTCAAGCATCCATAAAATATCAGCTTTTCATTTGAGAACAAAGCCCCTAGGCCTCTTGCTGAAGTGAGGTCACCTAAGGAATTGGTTTCCCCCTGATTCATTTCACTGGTTCAGTCATCTACTCTGAGACCACTGCAGTCATGGTCCAAGGGATGTTGACTACTACTTTCATTCATGGCATACTTTGGCATCATCCACATACATGATGCTTGTTTTTCCTGCATGCAGAATGCAAGAGTTGTAGGGTCAGGAAGGCTCCCACAAAGATTTAAAAGGAAAGCTTGGAACTCCAAGCAAGATGGTATGAGAGAGCAGTGTATGAATCTGTGGAAATGAAGCCAAAAGTTCAGCATAGACTCCAGAAAAGTTGAGATGATAGGAATATGGAAAATCTTCCAAGGAAAGCAGTGGGCCCTGAGCAGAGACAGAGGCCATGTAAGCTGCTAGGGGAGGGTAATAGGGTGAGTGGCCCACATTCTCTGAAACTGACACCTTATCACCATGTGCCCTGAATGCTAGATATGGAGCTATAGGATTCAACATCTTTCCTTTGGGGTTTTAGTCTTGCTTTGATCCTATTCTTTTCTATCCTTCTATTTCTCCTATTTGAAATGAGAATGTTTACCCTGTACCATTATACTTTAGGAATATGTGCAAAAAATTTTTTACAGTGGTTTACAGCTAAGAGTTTGCTTTGTGTCTCAGAATAGACTTTGATTTGGATTTTTTGAAAAATTCTGGTACTATTGAGACTATGGGGAGGGAGTTAGTGAATTTCTAATATGCACAGTATAGTTGTATCATGTTAGGCAGAACTACAAACTTGCTCTTGCTTTTATTTAGAGTTGAAGTACAGTTTTAGGAGATGAATCTGGTTGTCAAGTTGGAAAAGTATGGAATGTGAACATTCATTTGTGATAGGTCAGTTTGACTAGATTAAGAAATGCCCCATGTATTGTATAGCACACTTCTTGTGGTTTTGGATCTTGCAGATGTGACCTTACGTACTTTTTATGGTCCCTTGACCTTTCCTTCTCCTTCCCCGTTCTGATTCCTGGCTGCTGTGTGTGACCAGCTTTACTCCACCAGACCCTTCTGCCATAAATATTCCTGCCTTGTAGCTATATGACCACGGACTCATGCCCTGAAACCATGAGCCACATTAAATTTATCTTCCTGTAGGTTTCCCTGTGAAAGATTATATTTTAGAGATAAGAAGACTGATTAGCACACTGGAACCCATGGTCATGATCTTGCAAGACAGCAACCTGTACCTTGGCCAGGTTGTTTATCTGCTCTAGTGAGCTTCCTCTAATCTCACATTGCTGTTGCTAGAATCCAGTTCTTTGTGGTTATAGGACTTAGTCCCCCATATTCTTGCTGGCTGTCAGCAGGATGCCAGTTTTGGTACCTGGAATCTTCACTCATTTTCTTACCATGAGGCCTTTTGTCTGCCTCTGACATGAGTGTTGCTTTGCTTCCTGAAAGCCAGCAAAACCACTATAGTCTGCTCAGGTGAATTCTTTCATGATCAAGGTATTAATATCCATCACTTCTGCCAGATTCTATTGATTAGAAGCAAGACACAAGTTCTGTTTGCATTCAAAGAGGATGGATTATACAGAAAGTGGCTCTTTGCTGATGATGATAAAGTGTATCTGCTGCAATCCCACATTATATTCAGAAATACGAAAGGACTTAGTGCTCAATTTTGAATTATATTAGTATTTTTCTTCCTTCTCATGCTTTTATAAATAAAACGGACATATTTTGGAAAATACACCCTACCGTTGCACTAATATAACCTTAAACTACTTTGTTTCTACTGGCATTAAAATGTTACCTAGACACCTGCCAATAAAATAGTTTAACACACACAGTGAATGACCCTACTTCTGGTCCTGGCCTGCCATCAATGAGATTAATATCTGTCTTAGTTACTTTTCACTCGTTGCCAAGACAAAATACATGATGCCCCAAATTAGGGAAGGAAAGGTTTATTTCTTACAGTTTCTTGGGAGTTTCAGTCCATGCTTAGCTGGCTCCAAGGCAGTGTGACATGGTGGAGCTGCCGTTCATGGCGGCTGCAAGCAGCAAGCGCGCTGGCAAGAGAGAAGGCGGAAGCACAGAAGCGCGAGAGGAAGACCCACCTTCCCTTACATTGTATCTCAGCTCCACCCCTGGGCAGGTGCAGCGCTCACATCACCAATTCCGGTGCCATACAACAAATCAATAACAAGCAAGCACCAGACTTAGCCCCATCAAAAGTATATGAGAACTTGGGGGGACATAGCATACCCAATACAATATCTAACTCCAGCAGATTAATTCCTTTTAATTTAGTATTTAAGTCATACCTATAAACTGACCCTACTTTCTACTTTCATAACATCTAACTTCATATTAAGAAATCATTTTTCATACCCTACATAGTGTTACATGGGATAGATTTATGTTTAATTATGTTTTGTAGACGTATCAGGCAAATCTTCAGTCTTTATGATTCTGATTTTGCAGTTGTCCAAGGCAAGATAAAGGCCAGAAAATGTTATGTCACTGCATAAATGATGTGTTTATGGATGTGGGAATCCTATGCAATGTTTAGTGAGAAATATCTCTGATGTATGTCAGGAAGAAAAATTCCTATGTATTTTAGGTAAAATTATTCTGATATTCCATCATTTGAAAAATGCTCAACAAAGGCAGAATAGTGGTGTTCTCTGCTGTAGGTCTCGCCTTGTCTTCTTTATATTTGGTGGCAAGGTTATTCCAGTCAAGTGGCTGTCCATCCCGAAATCACATCATCCAGTAATGGTGGGAGTACGGTTGTTTTCAATACAGTCTTTGATTCCCATGTAATATCTTAACATTATATGCATTGCATTCAAAAAGTATAAATTTAAGTCTGTAAAAACAGGAAATGTTCTCTTCAAATCTTCCAAAGAGTAAGAATGTTTCTCATGTATGTGGATGCATATTTGAAAAGAGGAAGAAAGTGCTGAACAGCAAAGCTGGATACAGGAAGCTAGCGGGACTTGCTGTTTGATGCTGCTGGAAACCGCAAAGCAGGAATTGATATTGAAGGCACTGATACGCATTCATGTTCCACAGAAGATTTTTCTTGTAATGAGAGAAAAAGAAAAAAGAAACAAACAAACAAGTTAAGGAAAAGTAGTGAAATATTCTTTAGTTCTTCTTGTCTAATATTAATGAAAAATTTTAAAATTCCATTGGTGAAATTACTATGGATTTTTAATGTAATTTGGCTTATTTTGCTAAATAGGTAAAGTAATACAAAAATAAACTTTTTATAGCCTTCAGAATTTAATTACCATTTGAGCTACATAAAAGTAGATTTAATTGAATTATCCTTTGAGGACTTTCATTGTCCTTGGTACTTCAAAAACATTAAAATTTACACAGTCTTCCTTTTCTTTTGCCCAATTAAAGGTATTAAACTATGCAATATGTTTGCTTTATGTGGTAACATTTTTATGAATAATGAATTAATGTAAAGGTCACTATTCATAAGATGTAGCAGATTTAGTAGTATAAACTTGCTTTTCCTTAATGCTTAGATGTAGCCTATACCCTCATTAAAATTAAACAATACTTTGTGTCCAAACTTAATGTTTTAATTATAACCACATAATTTTTTCATGTATTATTTTAATAGTTAAAATATAAAGATTCTTTGATATGGTCTAACATAATAAAGTTTTTAATATGACAAATTAATAAATATGTAAAATTAAAGTAGATTTAAAATGAAAACTAAAGTGAAATATAAATATTTTCCCTATGTGCCCATATTTGTTTTTTGCATAACCTGCTTTAAATGTATTTCACTTAGCTAATACCATACCCTTATTTATCAAATGCTTATACTCAGAGATTTCCAAAGACTAGGTATTTAAATTGTACTCAAGTTAGTAAAAGTAATACATTTTATTAGTGATTCTACTACTTTTACCACTGAACCTCTGTTTTCTACAAATGTTCTGTTCCCCGCTTGCTTTGCGTTTTTTAATGGAAGCACTCATGCTCTCCACAGTAGCTGACGGTGAGCCTGTGCCCTGCTCTGTGTACTGCGAAGCCCACAGCCAGGCCCCACCGTGTGTGGCGTGTGACGAAGACAGGGTCTCATCTATAGAAGCAGAGGGCAGGAATCGGCAATCAGTAACGATGAGTCCTTCAAGTCTAGTGTCAAAGAACGCAGTTGTCTTTACTTGGACAGAGTTTAGGCTTAACTCATTCAACAGCAGATTATTAGCATCCATACAGTTACATTACATTTATTTCACAAATTGATTTCTGCTGAAAACAGAACATTGGGCCTGGAAACCTGTGACGAGGCTCTCCTGAAAGGCCTGAGAGTGTGGCCTCTGTTTCGCTGCACTCCTAACAGCCTGGCACCTCAAAGCACACAGTTTGTTTCACTTTAATTCTTTTTTTTTTTTTTTGGATGTGAAGTCGTCGAAAATACTTAGTTCCAAAAACAAAAAGAGGGGACGAGGGAGTAAGGAAGGAGAGGAAAAGATGGGAGAAAACTAAGACAGAAAGGAGGTGAGGGAAGGTAGGAAGGGTGGGAAGAAGTCTCTTTGGGATGATCAAATCAACCAAGAAAGGAGATTTTATTTTACCAGAGTAGATCCTGGCTTCACATGTGACAGAAAGGTCCCCACAGGTGTGACCTGTTGCATTTTACTGTTTAAGGTGGAGTGATGTTGGCCCTAGAATTGATTTTGAAAAGTCAAGCAGGAGGCCAGCAGTTAGAAATGCAATAGCTCTTAAAATTTGGAGATTTTGAAAGAATTTAAAAATGCTATTTCAATCGCTGGAATGAATTTCAGTTTAAAGCAATAGTTCATTGCACCTTCATCAAAGATGAAGAACTCTACTTTCTTTTAGGACTTGTTATGGTAACATAGCCTTGATACTTGTATCAAAATTATAACTGGCACTGAAACAACATGCAAGCTTAAAATACAAACAGTTCAAACCTATGTCACTTAGAATTCTCATAATAATTATTGTGTCTTGTTTCTATGTGGCTGATTATAGAACAATCTGCGGAGTGAGGAGCAGTTTACTGAATTATTTATTAATCAAGAACAGTTCTTTGTGCCACCAACAGTATTAGTTGATGAGTTAATGTTGAATAGTCAATAGCAATTCTTAGATTGTGATCGTGGTTTCACATATGCCCTGCAATCATTCTGGAGTTTAGATTGTGACAGCAGTTTCTTACTCTGTGAATATCCTTTTATAAAATTTTTATAATATATTAGGTTGAAACTTGGCAATGCCTTAGTATATGATTGAATATGGACAAATCAAAAATTTATTTTTAAATGGAGCTCAATAATTGTAGATTGTGCTATGCTCTCAGAAAACCTTATTTCATGTCATCTATAATTGAAATCAGAATAATGTGCTTTTGTTATATATGTCTAGTTCCAAATTAACGTTGTACCTAGCTCCTAGGTCCCAGACCCACCTTTTGTGTTTGCTACAACTGTAATAACCATTGTCTCTTCTTATTCCTAATGACTTGTACTTTTTCAATACAGGTAATGGCCTAGGAATTAGGATTGTGGGTGGTAAAGAAATCCCTGGACACAGTGGAGAAATTGGAGCCTACATTGCGAAGATTCTTCCTGGGGGAAGTGCGGAACAGACAGGAAAGCTTGTGGAAGGTAAGAATAAGCAATATCAAAATAAACCACATTAAATAGACTCACATGAAATATGCCTTGATTTAATATGTAAATGTTCTCCTCCATTACTGCATAGATTACCTTCCATGCTAACGGCTAATTGTGACATTTTGGTGTAGCCACATAAGAGAAGATGTATCCACAAGCATGTGCATTTTCTTTTAAATTGCATTGTCTGCTTGGTAATTGGTGAGCTATAGGAATATGTCATCTGCAAAATCAGTAATTAGTCAAGAATTTTTACAGACTGGGGTGATTTTATTAAAAAGCACTTTGGATTTACCTGGAGTAATGTTTCATAAATACAAAGTGCATTGCCATCAGACCTACCAAAGTTCAAGATTCAGTGAGCTGATGACGTCAGGTTGTGTCTGCCACCTGTTTTTAAAACCAGCATCTTTCAGAGTGCAGCCATGACACAAATTAACATAGGTACTTGATGCTTTCTGTGAGGATCGCAGAACAACATTCAGGACAGAGACCTGTAGTCTGCAGTGTCTAAAATAATTATTCTTTGACCATTTGGAGAAAAAGTCTGTCAACCCCAGTGCTCAGAACTTTCTACTCTTAGACACTGTTCACTGCATTACATTATAAACATTTTAAAATAATGTTCTTTACAGATGTAGTCAGTTGTCCAACATAATGTATTTAATTGTTGTTCACTGCAGTATTATAGCTGGGTTCTCAAAGTACATAATGATAATTCTCAATTTTCTGTCAAATAATGGGGTCATCCCCATCCTGCTGATTCTCTTTCTCTGGATAACTGGTGAACTACAAGGAATATTCCTTTGCAATGAATATTGTTTTCTATAAAATAGATATAAACTTTCAATGTTATTCTACATAAGATACTTATTTATAAAAGTATTTTTCTATCATTTCATAGTTTAAATTCCACCTGTTATTACTTAAAGCCTTTAATTATGTTAAAAGCGATTCGCTGTCATTTTCTTAAATCAAAATGTTGGGTCCTAACAAAAATGTCCTAGGCTATTTTGATATGCTGTGGGAATAAACACAAGCTGGAGGCCATATGTGTTCATCACAGTTTTGTGCTGGAAGCAACTTGTCCCAACTTATTAAGTGCGCTGTGTACATCCTGACATAACTGAAAACTCAGTGACACTGCGTGGTGGCTGGAGCCAGACACAGCAGAAGTATTTACGGTGTGGAAACAGGCGAATGCTATAAATTAAGGCTGTTTTTGTTTGTTTCTGCTTGCTTTTAAAATGCTGGTTTACCAGTGTGTGAATAAATACATAACAGAGTATAGTATCACAAATACCATGATGACATTGATAAAGTAGCGAAGTTAGGAGAGCTAGCCAGATAGCTAATGCAGGAGATGACTGGTGAATCAAGAATAACAGTTATAACTCGGGAGGCTGAGGTAGGCAAAGCGTTGTGAGTTCGAGGCCGGCTTGGGCTACAATGCGAGCGCAAGGACGGCCTGAGCTACACAGTGTGACCCTGCCTCAAAAAACCAGGGCCGGGAGTTTGGCTCAGTGCCTTAAGCGCCTGCCCTGGCAGGTGCGAGGTTGTGAGTTCAATCCCCGGTGCCGCAAAAAAAAAAAAAAAAAAAAAAAAAAAAAAAAAAAAAAAAAAAAAAAAAAAAAAAAAAAAAAAAAAAAAAAAAAAAAAAAAAGAATAACAGTTATAAGTAAATCATTGGATCTGCAGGAATTTCCTATAACTGCAACCCTGTCAGTCCGTTCTCTTTCAGACGTCGCCATCTAGTTAGGATACAGATATTGAGACTTCAGGATGAGAGTGATGGGAGCGCTTCAGCGTGGTGTACTCCTGAAAGAAATTGAATAGTTGATATTTATTTTAAAATGAAAACTGTAGACCAAGCATAGTAGTCCACACCTTTAATCCCAGCACTCTGGGAGGCTGAGACAGGATGATCACAAGTTCAAGGTCAGCCTGGGAAGTTTAGCAGAATCCTGTCTCAAAACAAAACAAAACAAAACACCATATTGTTTCTCTGGTGTGAGAAACACAAAGGGTAAATAAGGAACAAAATGCATAAAGAATATTGGGAAACAGGAAAAAAATGTCTAAATGGGAAGGGGAAGAAGGGGTGGGGGAGGGGGAAGGAAGGAAGGGAAGATTTTTTAAAAAGAATAGAAGAAAAAAACGTAAACAACGCTTTTGTATATATGGAGGAGAAGAGGGGTTGAAGGGAGCGGAGAGGAATGGGGAAGAAAGAGGAATCAAGATATATCATGCACAGGTACAAATTCCCTATGATGAATGTAGCCATTATATGTATATCTAAAATGCACAAATAAACTTTAAAAAAATAAACAATAAAAAACAAAAGCAAAACAACAGAAAAAATGATAAAACAACAATAGCAACATCAACAAAAAATGGGTGAAGGCATGGTTCAGTGTTTTCTGGGTTCAAGCTCCAAATTAAGAAGGGAGGAGGGGAGGAAAGAGGGAAAGAAAATTGTAAGACAAGTGTAATAGTAACTCTCCCTAATACCATTTGGCAGAGTTACCTTGGTAACATACAGATAAAATCTAAGAGCCTTATTGGGTTGATATAATACCATGAAAATGAGAAAGTACTACAGATCAGGATGACTTTAAAGACAGTATCAATAACATTTACCATTTCTTAAAGTTCAGATGTCTACTTTAAAAATAGACATTATACAGATTCATTCAAGAAAGAAAAAAACTGAAGTGAATGAACCTAAAATTACATTTGAATTGCACAGTCCTTAAAGCTGCCACTAAAAACCTCTGATCCTTAGACCTAGTAGTTTTGCAATTTATCTGATTTATTTAACTGAGAAATCATGAAGAACTATGTGCATGTGATAGATTTTACTTTGTTAATGATTCTATTTGTTTTGTCAAAGTTTTGCCACATTGCCAATTCAGGCTTTTCTATGGACACAGATCCTGTTCCTGGAGTCCAGCTTTTGTGGAACCCACAGTCATCATTTATTTAGGATTTCCAGCCTTGCTTTATCTATTCCTTAGTCTTAGGTCCTTAATAAAACACCCGGAAATACTTCTACTAGATTCCTGACACTGTCTTGACTGTCAATTCTTATATACCATCTTAATATTAGATATTCTGTGGAATAAAATCAGCATAACAAATCCTTTCCTTTCTTCCGCCTACGAAAGCTGTGCCTATGTTCTGTGCCACCACTCTAGAATAATAAAATTTCACGCCTTTTGTGGTCAGAGCTCATCTAGTCAGGTGGCCACCACCGTGCGAGAATCCTCAAGCACGTGCCTTGTTTACGCGAGCTCATCTTCTGCTTCTGTGTGGGTCTGTGTATGTGCATTCACGTGTTTGTCTACAGCTGTACGCCTTATACATGGTATCCTGTGAGTTGAAGGCTTTGCATTTAAATCTATAAAATTTATAGGAATATCTGGTTGAAAACATTAATTTTTATGCCCCATATAAAACTGAACATTATTGTAATAATGCCAATTGTGTATCACAGAAGGTTCTGTTTTCTTTTAATGTAAAAAAAATTCATGACCAATGAAATTTTTAAATGTATTTATTGGAGGCAATAAAGATGATTGATTTCCCATATTTTGAATTCGATGATTTTCTAAGGAAAAAATGTTTCCTCTTTGACCAAGATAGGTAGATAAGTTGGTACATAGTTAATATAGATAATGTGCGTGTTTGTTTAAATTCTTGAATTTCTCTGTCTATGCAGGGAATTATAGATAAGCTTAAAGAGCAATGATCTCTTCTAGGTCTCTCTTTGCTTTTGTAGTTCTAAATACAGAAGTACATAGACTGAGTCCTTACTACGTCAATACCATCTTCCAGAGGGTTGAAAGCATGAATGGCTCTAGAATTCATAGACTGTGTTTTTGCTGCTCCAACCTACACAGCTATTACTCAGGGAAGATTGACTCTGTCTACTGCTTTTTCTGAGTCTACCCATCTCTTCTATCAAAGGCTTGTCGGACTCATCAGGGTCTGACATTTTAACACTTTAACAGCAATCAATGGCCTAAATTCTAATCAGGGTGATTTTGTGGAAAGTTGTATTTTCAGATTTCCTGTAGTCTTTTGCTCTCCGAGATTATCCATTTAAAACATACTGACCCAATCATGTAGGTTTTCTGGTACTCATAAGTCAATGCCATTCTGAATATACTTGCCTGGTAAAAACAAAATCAGCATATTTTCAGTTGCTGCTCCAGTTATTTTAAAAAATATTTTCACTCAGCCTTTTTTGAAAACTCTTTAAGAAAAGAGTCTCTCTTGCTTAACAGTGGGGGAAATGTATTTCAGAATGCTGAGAAGTAGTAATAATTGTTGTCACAAAATTATTAGGTTATATTTAAGATACTGGATTCAAAACACTCCCAATCTTAGCTTGTATACTATCTTCTAAAATAAAAGCTTAAGTTTCCATTAATCAAAAATTCCTGAGTCAATCTTTTAGCGTTATATCAACCTTCAGTGGTTTTCTTGAAGAACTCAGTTAAACAGGTATGCGAGATCTTAATCTTTCAAAACCTTGAAACTTATTTCCCAATAATATTTAGTAAATATTCTTGAACTAACATGAATAGAGAGTGATCTGTAACCTACTATTTTTCCTTTTAATTATGTAAGATTAGACATTGCTAGGGATTCAATTACAAATCTAATTAAGTTTCTAGAGCACCATTTCCTGCTATTTGTTTTAGGATTAAAATTCTAACACTTTAGACTAATAGTGCTGAGGTTTGAAATGTTCAGTGAGGCTGGAATTTTAAATGGTATACAGTATATTCTCCTACTTTGTTCTTTGGTATTGGTATTTCTCTTTGGACTAATTTGAACATCTAAAAGTAGTCTAGAATTTTGAAAGTTTAATTACAACATGCCAGGTTCATTTTAAATCTTTATCCATGGATAAATGATTGTAAATTTTTTACTTCACAATATTTGTATCAAATTCAGACTAATCAATTCTTGAAAAATGGGCTAAAAAATAGATATCTCTTCTCGTGCAAACTTTCTTCTCCCTAGAGTGACTGTTTTACTTGACGAAATTTACTCTATATCATTACAATTCTAGAAAATTTTTAGCTTATGAAGTTAAAAATCTCAACTCAAAACAGTAAGCAAAACATGGAATTATCTGCCCCCTGACGTATCTGCCCTGATTCACTTGCACTTAGTGCTGAATGTGTTTTGCTCTCAACCCTGTACATGTTTACTGGAACAGCTCAGTTGCTGAATCTCTCGTTATGCAGTAACTGCAGGTCAGAGCTTTACCAGTGCGTCGATGGCAGCGGGAGCTTCCAGTGTGACCCTGCTCCCTGTTAGGAAGATGGCCTTACTCGACTGACCCAGAACTTTCCTCCTCGTCCCCTTCTTACTTGTTAATGTGCCCAGCTCAGACTCCGCCTGCCTCTGTGATTCCCTCTCGGTTAGAAGGAGGAGGCTGGCTGGGCTTCATGCCTCCTAGCATTCAGTGTAGCTACACAGCGTAACGTTTAATCAGGCCCTGACACGTGATTTTCAAACAAATGTGTGAGTATGCAGAAAAAATAAATAAAACTAAAGAGAATAATACAGCCAACAGTCGTGCACAATTCTGTATTTCTGTCTTACCATTTGACCATATTTGCCTTAAAAAGAGATGAGAATCTGTGAGTCAGTCAAAGCTTCTTGCAACTGTCTCTCATCACAAGCTCACTACTCCCCCGGGTGAACGGCCAGACCTCCCGGGTGAACGGCCAGACTTCTTTTTGGTGTTACGCCCTTGCTTGCTTTTCTTCAGTATTATGTATGCATCCATAGTGATATAATGGTTCACTTGCTTGTTTATGAAATGTGAGTAGCATCTCACTGTATGCGTCTTTTTGTCACGTGTGTGTGTGTGTGTGTCATATGAAGCTTTTGAGATTTATTCAAACCAAAGTTACATACTCATTTAAATACGGGGCAGAATTCCACTGTTCAGCTACTGGGGAGAATTCTGGTATTCTGTTCTCAACTATGATTTAAACATCCCCTGGCTATTATTTTTTTTAACTATTTCAAACAATACAACAATTGATTGTTCGAAGTCGTCTCCCTGTGCATGTGCACAAGAGTCTCTTCTCCAATCCAGTCCCTTTTCTGGGCGGCAGTGAACGCTGACCTGTGAGATCATCCGGGAGAGTGCTGTGTGGCTGTGTTAGCCACACTCAAGTCGTCCTAATAGTACTCTGAAAGGTTTATATTCCTGGGCACACTTATCGGTCACAAAGCCAGGTTCCTGTGTCTTTACGTTCTCGTTTCTGTTTTCTCTGCGTGTCCTTTCGGCTTTAATGTGGAGTGACAGCCTTCTGTTGCTTTCATTCACTTTCCAATCAGCAGTGTTTTACATGATCATATTTTAGCAATCATTAACTCTTTGGTTGTTCCCACCTCTGACTTGCCTGTTCTTTGTCCTTATTATTTAATTGGGTCATTTTAATAGATTTATTGATATCTTTAGTGATTCTTTATGTAGTCTAGATATAATCTTTGATCAAGCATAGGCTAGAACTACCTTCTCTAACTACTTACTTTTTAGTGTCTGGCTTTTTTAAAAAATAAGGTGAAATTTTAATAGAGTTAAATTTATAAATGTTTATATTATTTAAGAAAATTTTCATGATGTGAAGTCTTAATTATATTATATATTTATTCTAAAAATTATAAAGCTATATGTTATATAAACGTCTATAACCATATAATTAACTTGCTGTTATCTGTGATCTGGACTATAAATTTTATATTTTAGTTTTGTTTTGTTCCTCAATATGGATAATCGATTTCCTGTGCACCATTGTTTGACTAGTAAGACATTACTTTGATTAACCTACAATATTATATATTATATATTGATTTTCATGCAAGTATTTTTTTTTAATTTTGCGTTCTGTGCTATGAGTCTCTTAGTCTGTACCTACAATACTATCTCACAGTGATTTTTTTATATTAAGTTGTGATATATAGTAAGGAGAGCTAACATACTGTCATTCTTGAAAATCCTCTAGGAATAATTATTGACCTTTGACCTTGTGTTGAAGTTTTAGGATCAGGTTGTCAGTTTTCATGATAATCTCTGTTGAGATTTGGTAATGAGCATATTGAAGGTATAGATTAATGTAGAAAAATATACTTTTATACATAGTCATATCTGTGACTATAAAATGTTTGCGATACCAAGTCTTTGGTGTACTTAGGAATTGAGTCATTATATTCTGAATCAATAAAATGAAGTAAATTGGAACATAAAGGCTAAAAATAAGTACATGGCAGTTGTTTGGTATATTAAGAATTTTATGTTTTTATACTAATTTATAACATTACTATGTCTTTGGAAAAAGCAAGTGAAATATTTGAGAAATAGAATTGGAAATCTAATGGATAAATCTAATCATATATGTGCATATCACTTGTTCTGATTTTTATTTAATCAATAGATTTAAGATTAACAGAAAGTAATAGAAATAAATAGAAATTAATGTCTCCCCAAATTAATTTTTTCTGGTTTTGTGTTGTAACATCACAGTTGTGAAATACATTACTGGCATGATACTTGCAGAATTTCTGTAATTTTCATAAGAGAACTATGAATCCATGAATACTAAAGATATCTTTTATTCAATGAGCCAAAAACAATTTTTTATTTAATGATAGGTTGACTGGAAGTTAATTTAGTAAAATCTTTTGAAGCTAACTTATATTTTTATCATTATAATGAGTAAATTTGTTTGGAAAGTTGTTTGGAGATAAGGTAGGGATATAGGATTAAAACATAAAATAGTTTCAAGAACATTCTTAATGAACCAATGGGAAAATGAAATGGCAGTTTAGAAGTTAAAATCAATGGTATCATGTGTGTTTGTGGGTTTTTCAAGAGTTGCATGGCAGGCTGGCATCTCTCAGACTTGCAGACCTGTGCAGAAAATGAGAAGCATCATTGTCTGTCCATATGGGATCCTAGGAGGACTCTGGCTAATCCATTCCAATTCATGGATGGTTTATAGTTGCTTCATTGTATGTAGCTGACTGATACTGATTTAACCTCTTAAAGGTGAACTGATAGTTTCTGGCAAAAAACAAAATGCCGTTGGATTTATCATTCAGAATCAGTGATTGAAGTAAGTGTGATGTTTTGGCAGTGATGGTTTTGCTTTTAGAATCTAGCCTGTGGAAGTCCCTGCCACCAGGAGCACATGGTAGAACTAAGTCCAGTAGCATGGGGAGGGTGGACTCTTGTGTAACTCAGGTGCATGTCCCAAGGCAGGAAAGTCTCTATTGTGATAACGCTTTTCCGGCGTATGTTACAGATGGCAGTGCAGACCTCAAGGTTGGAGACTAAGAAGCACAGCACACAGATGATTGGGCCTCCCTGTTCTTGTTCCAGGGAGATCACCAGGCACAGGCTGGTCTTAGCACGAGCCTTCTCAAAAGGCCCAGCAGCTACTCTGAGGGGCACACGTGACACAGGACGACACTTCATGTGGATACACAGATTTTGTAATCCATGTTTAGGGTACTGACTAAATCTTGAAGAGGAAAACCTAAATTATTGGTACCTGGACTGCTAGGTAGTAAGATATATTTTAGGTTGTTGCAGTATCACACTTTATACCTCAGGAGTTCAGTGATTAGTTATATTGCCAGGATGATATACCCATTTGCTTTACCCTATTCCATTTGTTTTCACATTGAACTGAGGAGGATTACGTTTGAGGCTTGATATTTCTAATAGGTACAATAAGAGAGTTTATGAATTGTCCTGTTTTTATGGTACAGTACCCCCAATACTAATCTGATTGCTTTAGCAACAAAGGTAACAAAGTTCAAAATATTTGTGTCTTCAAGTGATACTGCTCCTTGATGAACAATTGTTTATGTATTTAAATTCCTGCATTTGCCTAACACATATGCCATATGATATACTTCATTTTTAATGAACTTGGAGTAAATATTTTGGAAGCAAAGATACTAAATTCCTTCATCAACATCCTTACCAGGTATCTAATCACCCAGTACTTCTAACATCCACAACGGTATATAGAAAGCACATAATTTTTGTCAGATAACCCACAATTTAAGTCGAGAGCTAGTACTTCATGCTTGAATAACTTGCCTAACTTTTAGTACCTAGGTTCTCATTTGGAAAATTGGAATGCTAACAGTCTTTATACACTGTTATTAGATTTTTAAATAACATGTCAGAAACATACAGCGTTTGGCACATTCTAAATGGTGCAAAATCTCTGCTTACTTTGAACTTTGGAGATCTTTGATGCTGAGTAGAATATTTGCTATATTAACTTTGAATTCTGTGTACCTTTGTCTGTGTGTGCTTTGATAATGGATCATCCTCAGGTCTGAACTCTGCACTGTAAGAATGTGTAACATTATTAATGGAAAAGCCATCAAGTTTGCAGTCAGAAAACTCTAAATTAATGCCATTCTCATGAATTTCAGTAAGTTATTTGCAGTCTCTGAGTCTCTTTTTATTTAGTGAATAGTTAAAGATTTTTAAGATTTACCTTACAGAGTCACAATGAGGATTAAAGGAACTAATATCTTTTATAACTTTAACACTTTCAATTAGCTATAGAGGCTATTTTATTAAATAAGAGGTGAATTCTTTATTAAATCATTATAAATAATAGGTGAAATTATTTTCATAGATGACCAGTAATCTTGTAAAGCCCAGACTTTCTGTAAGGGAACATTTAGCTGTAGAGGTATCTGACATAATGGTAAATGTCATTTTAATTAATATATTTGCATAAAAAAGAAATCATAATGCCTGAAATGATTAAGATATTTTCTGTGTAAATGTACCACCTTCTAATGGTAAAAATGTCAGTTTGACTAATCTTGTAAAAGCTTTCTGTCTTTTTCTTCTTTTTTTAAGTTGTAAAATTTTATTGAGAAATAAATGATTTTTGTAATTATTTACTACTGATTAATTTATTAATTATTTATGAATTCTTAGTAATCATTTACTAATTATTTACTAATAATTGATATGAAGCGCTGGGGTTTGAGCCCAGGGCATCTAGCACTGAGGCGTACCCTCAGCTCGTTGGCATTTTAATTTTGAGACAGGGTCTTGCTCACTCACTCAGGCAGTCTCCGCTCGCCCTGCCCCTACCCCAGCCTCTAGATTACTGAGATTACAGGTGTGCACCACTATGTCCAGCTGAATTTTTCTTATCAACAATATATTAATCAGTAAATCTGGCATTCTAATTAAAACCTATGGACATCGGTACAGTAGATATCTGTTCACGCATCTTCCTCGGCCTGTCACCTGCTGAAAACCCACCTTATTAATTAAGAGTCATCCCCTAGGAGTTAGATGGCTTCAGGCCTTGGCCATTTTTCCTCATCAACTACTAGCACGGCATTCAGCAAGTCACGGAAACTCCGTGGGTCTTGGTAGGACTTACGACACTTCACCTGTTGGAGGAACGAGACACGGACTGAGCCCTAAGAAACGCCCGTCCTCGGAGGCTCGGGGGTGGGGATGGAGATGGTGGTTTGCGAGCAGGACTACATAGGGGTCCAAGAACTAAACTCAGGATGTGATGGTAAATACACAGCACCAAAGAGGAGGCGGGACAGGCGGTGGATAAACTGCGACCTCAGAAACGCGAGTGCCAGGCTCCTCACCCCTTCATCTCGCCTTCCCGGCTTGGGGTGGGCTGAGAGTATGAGGTTTGGAGCTTTGGTCAGCTTGTCAGCACTTATTATTCGTTGGGATTTCTTTTCTTCTTTTAACAAATATTCAGCTGTACTTAATTTTTATTCACAATTTTATTTTTTCATGGAACTGAATAGGCTCCTGGTCTCACAGAACCTGGATCCACCCTTGAGTTAGACGGTGTCCGTCTCAGGTGTGGACGCTGAGGTCCTCACGGCAGAATAAGAGCCCGCCGATGTGAGGCCCTGTGTGCTGGAAATACCGACGGACGGAGGGGTAGACACGGAGCCCAGGGGGAGGGGTTTCTGAGGGAGTCGAGGTGAGACTATTAGGAAATAAAGAAGAATGCAAATACGTCAGAGCCTGCGCTCAGTCACCGCTCTGCACGGGGGTATCCCGGAGTGAAGCGGAAGGGTGTGGCTCCTTCATGCTCTCAGAGTGCCAGTAGCCTAGGAGTCATTGGATACGAGAGAGTCCCATTGTGGAGGGAAAGGTTAATCAGGATCTGAAAGAATAAAAACATAAAATACAAGCAGGGTGTGGTGGCTCACGCCTGTAATCCCAGCGCTCGGGAGGCTGAGGCAGGAGGATCATTGCGAGTTTGAGACCTGGGCTACATAGTGAGCTCAAGGCCAGCCTGAACTATATAATGAGACCCTGTCTCAAAAAGCCAAAATAAATAAATAAATAAGTTAATTAATTTAATTAAATAAATACAATGGGAAAACTACGGAAAGCATGTCTTTAAGAAAAGAAAACCCTTTTCCTTCACTGAGGGTGTCGTACTATACCCTGCGTTTCATTTCGCCGACAGCAACACCGAAGCGGTGATGCACACCTGGCCGTGGGTTCCGCAGGCGTCGGGACCAGTGCGGTCCCCAGGCGAGGCTCACGGGTCTGCCTCCCTCCGACCCCGGGGACCGCGGGCCCCCAGGACTGCGGGCCGACCTAAGCGCCTGAGAGCAGCGCCGTCACTCCCTGGCGCAGGTCACCCGGGGCTGCGGGTCAGTCCCGGACTGGTTACTGTCTAATAGCGCGGCGGAGTGCCCAGGCCCGCTGCCTTCCAGCCGCGGTGGTCACAGTGGAGGCGGAGCTCTGCTCCACGGGCGCTCAGGTCTGCACAGCCTCGCAGCACGGCTGTCTCACACGTTTAAAACGTGTCTCCGCGAGTTGGGAAGAAAATGTTTCCTTCTACATATATATGTATTTTACTCCCTGTTCATTCCTAAAATCTTTATTAATGTCAGGGTTTGAATTTACTGAGTGGCTTTATTAATCCATTCTTAAAAAAAGAAAGCTCCCCTGCAAGCTACTCTTCATGCCTGGTAGGGGACCCCACGGTACCCCGCTCGGCGGTGGGTGCCGGCCTCCCGAGGAGAGCATGTCCGCAGTGGCCGCACGCTTCCACCTCGGTTCCTCCTCTAACTGAACTCCTTGGGGTCCCCCCTCTCGTGTGTCCCCCAGCCCCAGTCCCACCGGCCTCCTTTCTGTCCTGCTGCCCCTTGGCGCATACCAGGCATACTTCTCCTCGGGAATCAGATGTGGTGGGGTGCACCTGTCATCGTAGCACTCTGGGAGGCTGAGGCAGGAGGGTCACAAGTTTGAGCCCAGCGTGGCAATGTAAGGATTAGGGAGAGCTCGTCTTAAACTAAAAGATAAAAAAGGGCCCGCAAAGAAAAGTAAAGTCTGGAGCGAGGTAGAAGGGAGAAGCCAGGGAAGTAACTGGGAAGCTGTAGCGTGGAGACGGCGCAGGCGTGGCCCAGGCCGCGGGGAGCAGGTGCGTCGGGGCGCTGCGCAGTGCGGGGCCAGGGTGTGCACACCGGCGTTCAGCTCGGCGAAAGCGGCTCCAGATGGCCCGTCACTGGTCCTGAACCTGACTTACACATTTGGGAAGCCAACAACGTCTTCGGACTTCCCTCTGCGTCTGTCAGAATAAACCCACAGGGTATTTGGCGTCCAAGTTCCACATCTTGGCGTGACAAATCCACGTTCCGCACGTGTGTGTTTGTGGGCTTCTGCAGATGATAGTTCGCTGTTTTTATTCCCGATCTTGGTTTGTCACATCTCAGTAGGACAAGAGATGGCCAAGGGCCGCATTCATTAATGTTTGGGAAGAAAAATCACTGTGCCAGCCTTTTCGTGTATGAACACTATGCCTTGGGCAGTACTGCTTTAAGTATTTGGGGAAAACAAAAATGAATGAAGTTCCCCCGGTGTTTACAGTGCCTGGAAAACCTGCAGTCATCAGCTGTGGACAGGGCTGTGAGGGCTGCGTTGATTTAAAGAACCTGATGCTCAGGGATGCTTTTTGTTTTTGAATCATGATATCATTTTCTGAAAATTGTATTTAATGTAAAAATGTAAAATCAGTTGCTTTTCTAAATTCCTGTTTTCTTAACCATTTGGCTGGCTTTCAGTCCAGCTCCGATTTCACCCATTTACTCAACAAACACACGTGTGAGGAGCGTGGAAGGTCACAGAGGGCCGTGGAGAGTTACACGGGTGCAGTGCGGGGTGCGGAGTGGCCAGCATGGGCGCCCCGAGACGCGGAGCAAGCGCGGGAGACTGAGGTCGGCCTGGCCGTGCGGTCCCTGCAGGGCTTAAGGTCACCAGGCCCCTGCTGAACCCCATGCTCGCCCGGCCCACCGGCCCCTGGCCTGCACCCCCAGCCTCACTCCAGCCCCGAGCCCCACCGTAGATCCCTGGGGCTCCTCCTTGACTGAGGGGTGCCCGGGACCTGTGCCTTCTTCAACATGTGTTAAGTATTTGAGGGCTTAGTATGGTTAGTTTTATCTTAATTAAATACATTACTTGTGATTACACAGGTTAATCTAAGGAATTAGCTATCAAAGTAGTCAAAACGTGTAGTTGTTAAGTACCACTTAACCATGGAAGAACACTTTAGAATGTCAATATTCTGAATCCAGGTATCACATAAAAAGACCTTGTTTTTTGAACTATCAAGAAATGAAATTTCTAAAACTAAGTTTTTTTATCTGTAAAAATAGGCATATATACCTATCCTATTATTTTTATTAGCTTACTCTGAGAATAACATGAGAAAAGGTGTACAAAATTACTGTTACTGGTTTTTATTAAGTGTGTTATACAGATGCTGTCTTATATAGTGTGAACACAAATGAAACTGGTCTGATTTCATTCCTTTTAACTGCACAGACTCCTTAACTTCCAATGGCGTGCACGTGAATGTCTTCTATAACTCGTCTAGCATTGTGTCACCACTGTTTTTATAGCTGTAATCATGTTTGCTTATGAGTTAGGAAAATTATTTCTCTACATGTGTTTTAGAGAGCTGAAGGGAAAGTAGCTGAATCTGTTCTATCTCATTCGACAGATATGCTGTTAAACTGTTTTCTTCTTAGACAATTCTCATTTTTCAATGGAAAATCATTTACTCTACAATATTGTATACATGATAATATTGATTGATAGCTTTTGAAATGTAATTCTATTTCTTAAAAGTAATTGAGAAATTTGGAATGGAATTTCACCATTACATATCATTTATTGTTTACTGAACATCTATCAAAGCAAAGAGGATTATTCACTAAATCTTATTTGTAATTTAAAGGGCAAAATAATGCCATTCTTATGAAGTGACTTGATACAAAATTTGTTCTGTTCTTTAAAAGTTCTGTCAGGATGATACTTTTATTGTTTGAAATGGCTTCCTTGTATTACTTATATCTCGACACTTCTTGTGAGGAAAGAAATTATGCATTAAAATTTAAGACTCCTGACTCTGTTCATAATAATTATTGTACCACTGACTGAAACATAGCAAGATATGTAAAAATTCTCCTCATAGACATTTTCTACTTTATGACTTTTTTATGTTGGTATAGGTACGTTCTGTGAAGTGACTACCAAGATCAAGCTAGTTAACATATCCTTCAGCTTCCATAATCTTTCTTTATTTATTGGTGAGATCATCTATAACCTATTCTCTTAATAAATCTTAAGAGTGCAACACAAGATTGCTGACTGTGTTCACCAAGAGCGTTACATCCCCAGAACTTATTTATCCCAAAACTGAAAAGTTTTCTTTGGTTTTTGTTTTATTGAGCAGGAGGAACGTTTCTTTGTTTTTGTTGTTTTGTATTGGTTTTTTGCATCATGGGAGTTTTTTGTTTTGTTGTCTTTGATTTGTTGGATTTTGTGGGTTTTTTGTTTTTGTTTTTGCTTTAGTACTAAGGATTGAACCCAGAGCCCAGGGCCTTCACACTGAGCTATATTCCCAGACTCTATTTATTATTTTGAGAAGAAGTCTTGATATATTACTAAATTGCGCAGGCCAGGTTTGAATCTAAAATCCTCCTACTTCATCCTCCCTGAATGCTGGGGTTGCAGGTGTGCTCCCCATGCCCAGCTTGAAAGTCTCTACATTTTAACCAGCATCCCCCAACTTCTGCCACCCCTTAGAATTTGAGAATATAAAATTCTACACCATCCATCCCACATTCTACTTTTTTTTTTTTTTTTTTTGTGAGACAGGGTCTCACTCTGCAGTTAAGGCTGCTCTTGAACTCAGTATGTAGCCCAGGCTGGCCTTCAACTCACAGTGATCCTTCTGCCTCAGCCTCCTGAGTGCTGGGATCACAGGTGTGCACCACCCCATTTGACCACTCTGTTTCTATGAATTCATTTTTTTAAATGCCACCTTTAAGTAAGATCATGCAGCAGTTGTTTTCTACCCACTGCCTTATTTCACTTAGAAAAATGCTTTCAAATTTCATTTTTGTTGTTGTGAATGTCTTTGTGTTTTTATTGCTGTATCACAATTTTCAGCCACTAATCAATCAAATCAGCAGGCAAAGTTGTCTCCATGTCTTTGATATTGTTGATAATACTTTTGATCAACAGGAGCTTTATTCCCTTTAGATACATACACAGAAGTGGGCTTGCTAGATGTTTGTATAGTTCTATTTTTGTTTTTTGGGTTTTTTTTTTAAAATAACCTCTGTACTTTTCTCCATAATGATAGTGCAGATTTGGGTTCCCACCAAAGTTTATAAGCCTTCCCTTTTCCTGACATTCTTGTGGACACTAATTTAACTTTTCAAGAAGGCACAGAGTGCTATTTCTTTGGGACTCTGATTTGCTTTTCCCTGATAATCAGGGTTGCTGACCACCTTTTCGGGGACCTGTTGGCCTTTTGTCTGTGTGCTTTGAAAAAATGTCTATTCTGGTTCCTTGCCAATTTTTAAATCAAGTTATTTGTTTCACTGTTGTTTGTGCTCGAGAGTCATGACTTTCTTCTGTACGTTTGGTTAACATCAGGTTAAATATATGATTTGCACTTTTCTCCCATTTTGTCAATTGCTCCTTTGTGTGCAGAGTGTTTTACTTTGGTAGTGTTCCACTTGTTCATTTAGTGGTTGCTGCTGCTGCTTGTACTTTTAGTGTCAATCAAAAAAGACACACACACACACACACACACATAAAATCACCAAGGTCAGTATTAGGGCATTTTTCCTGCATCTCTGAGGAGTGTCGTGGAATATGGTGGTGTCAGACTTTTAAGTTGATCTTCGGAGGTCTGCGTCCCAGCACCAGTCACTGAAGACACTGTACTTTTCCTGTTTACCTCCCAGAGGAAGGCTGGCTGCATACTTCGGGTTTATTCCCGGGCGCCTGACTCCGGTCCCCAGTCTGCGTGCGCTGCTGTACCGGCTCCACTCCCCTTCAGTGACTGCAGCTTGTGGTGCGGTTTGCAACGTCAGCGCGCAGCCGCCAGCTTCGTTCTTCCCCAAGGTCTCCTTGACTGATTGGGATCGTTTTGATTCCATATGAATATTGGGGATATTGGTTCTACTTCTTTGAAAAAACTCTTGAAGTATTTGTTGGGGTTGCATTCAACCTATGAATCAATTTCGGTAGTGTCTAATTCCAAAAATATTAATTCTTTCAAAGAATGGCAAGGGACATCTTCCCATTTAATTGCACATTCAGTCTTTTTCAGAGCAGAGGTCTTTTATCTCCTTGGTTAAATTTATACCCTGGTATTTCATTTCTGTACCTACCATAAATTGAATAATTTTATTATCTCTTTTTCAGATACTTTATTGCTGATTTGGGTATGTGGATTTTATATGTTACAATTCTACTAACTATCTTTATTTACTATGACAGCATTGGGATGGGGTCTTAGGATTTTGTATATCTAAGATTGTGTCATCTGAAAACAGAGACCGTTTTACTTCTCGCCAATTATAGTACTTACTCCCACACCCCAGCTAGGGTTTCTGTGCTGTGTTTAGTGAAAGTCGTGAGTGGTTGCCCATATCTTAAAGAAAAAAATCTTTCGTCTCATCGCCACTGAGCACCATGTTAGCAGTGGGATGTTATGCACTGCGTTTATCGGTGTTTATTATTTTGTAACTCTCAATCTGTTTTGAATTTTATTGTGAAGGTCAAAGGTTGGATTTTATCTAATGTGCTACTGCCCTTGTGCAACCAGTCCTGTTGGTCCTGTGCTTCACCTTCAGCTGGTAGGCCACACTCACTGACTGGTGGTGCTGACGGTCCCGGAACCCCGGGGGCCACACTCACTGACTGGCAGTGCTGACGGTCCCCGAACCCTGGGGGCCACACTCTCTGACTGGTGGTGCTGACGGTCCCCACACCCCAGGGGCCACACTCCCTGACTGGTGGTGCTGACGGTCCCCACATCCCACAGGCCAATCCCACTGGTTCATAGTGGATAAAACTTTTATTGTGCTACTGAATTTGGTTTGCCAGATTTTGCTAAAGTTTTTATGTCTATGTTATTTGGGGACATTGGCTGGTAATTTTCTTTGCTTGTATTGTCCTTGCCTGGCTTTGGAACTGGAATAATGCTAGCCTTTTAAAATGAGTTTGGAATTGTTCCTTCCTCTTCAGTTGAAACATAAAAATTGTATTGGGTTTTTATGCACACCATGTGGCTGCTTTGACACATTGCTAGGGAAGAGTCCTCCTGATATTTTGGTTGCAGAAAGATATCCTTACTCTTTTGTCAAAAAATCATTTTATTATATTATAGGCTAAGTCAGTGTGAATTTTGCTTTTACTGCTAAATTTTGATTAGGAGATTATTTTTGTCATAAGTTTCCCTATCAGAAACATAATTCCCTCTTTGCCTCATTTCTGCATAATTTAAAATATCTTAGTAGTGTAAGCAAAGGTCTGTGCATTTGATCTGTCAAATGATGGTATAGGATGGAACTTAAATTGTCTGTCCACATCAGCTCTTTGAGAATAGTGAAGATTTTGTCACTAAGTCAAACAGCACTGATTTTGTAGGAAATAATTTTCTTAGAATATAATGAGAATATTTTGTATTAAAATCTATTGTTTATTCTGTGAGATACATTTAAATAACATTTCAAAAGGAATGTTTCAAAAGGAATGTTTCAGAAGATAGGAATACCAAAAAATACGAAGAACATAACTGAAGGTAAATGTGTTAATATTTCAGTAACAACACTCAAAGCCAAGAAGCAACAATTAAGATGAGCGTTTTTCATGCACAAATGCATCATCACTTTTAGCTTCTCGTGCCATTTTGGTGTGGCATTGTATATGGAGATTCTAAGTTTTGTTTGAGCTATGAATACCATAAGTAATAATAATAGCAATATTGAAAAACATGGTCAAATTGTGATGTGAGTAGCTTTTCAACACAATACTGTCCAACTTTTAGGTTATATAGGTGCAGATGAATTTTCTCAGGAAAACATACTGAAGTTTTTAATGTCTCATCATTAACATTATTTCCTATACTATTTTTTTACCTTTATCATTTTTCTTCATTCTTTTATCCCTTACTTTTTCCTATGCTTTTCCCTTTCCTCCTTTAGTGTTAACAGATAAATAGATCAAATTTATAAATTATAAAAATGTATTTTTAAAAAATAATAAAATCTATATATGTATTTGTCATACAGGAACGCTGCTCTGTGTAACACTGAATAATTAAACAACTGGTCTGAGTGATGCATGGGGTCCCCAAGCCCACTTGCAGGTGGTGTTGCTATTTAGTTGGCTTCACAGAAAGTTTCTGAGTTATTGTCTACATTTAGAAAGTTAATAAAAGGCATGGCTAATAATATTAGTGTAGAAAAGGTATAAAGAAAATTACAAAAAATTATTTTTGTGTTTAAGTATATTTTATTTCTTTAGTTTACTTAGGTTTAGGCTTTTCTTTACTTCTTCAGAGCCCCTCCTCTACATCAAATCTTCACTTCATATTATACCAGCCTTGTGGATTCTGCAAGATTCTTTGTTGTTTTGTGTGCTTTTACTCATTCATTCATCCATTTTTTAACTCATTCATTTTCTTCTATTTTCTCCCATTTCCTTCTTCCCTTCTTGGGCAACTAATATAATCTATCTGATGCCTATGATTTATTTGTAAAATTTATCTTATTGTATCTTATCTTATGTGGATATCATATAAATCCACATAAACAGCATTTCCCCAGAGATCACAAACTGTGTCTCACCTGCCACAGATTTTGAGGTGGATCTACCTCCTGGTGTTAATCCCTGGTGTGCTCTGTTTCCTCCAGCTTCTGCCAAACATTTCCACAATTAGCATCTCTACACTCCCAATGCCCATTTCTCCCTATTCCTCCACAAATACATGTGCAAAACAAGATTTCTGAGTACGTATGTGTTTAATTTAACTGGTTTTTGTCAGATTTCCTTCTAGAAGCGTTGCATTCGCTTGGCTGTTATTAGAATCCTTACACCTTTATAAACTTCAAAAAAGCTGCTGCTCCGTGTGCGCATCCTGATGTAGTCACTCCACCTCCAGAGGGGGAAGCAGCAGAAATAACCGCTTAGCAAGAACTACCTCCATTGGAGAGGTCAGCATCTTCTGACTCCACCACCAGTTGGTGCATGGCTTTTCCTGGATTTCTCTGTCAGTATGATGACGGTTCAGTAATAGGTCATTCTTTTACTAAGTCTATGCTTTTCTTGACATACTTACAACAGTGCTGGACTTTCTGCACTGCAAATTGCTTTATTTAAAAACTTATTGCAAAACTAATATTTCCACTAGAGTACAATATATTTTATTAATTTTCATAACAGCAACCAGTATCAGTCATAAACAAAGGGATTGTTTAATGCCTGCTACATATCAAGTGCTAGAAAAATACTGTTAAAAAGGATAAAATGAGTAAAAATTATAAACATGAGTGTATATGTTTTGATATACAAAAAACTGACTGAATAATTTTGATTAATATGATGTTTTTTTATCTAATGGCAAACATTAAACATAGATCGAGGAAAAACGTAACAAAAATTTTACATTGCAAAGGTAAGAATGCCTGAGGAGCGTTCAAAATCAGCCCTAGGAGAGAAGAAAGAATATACGTGAAAATGTCTTATGGTGATTTTTTTTTTTTTTTACTTCTATGATTACCTAATAAGTTATTTTTGGGATTTTCTGCTGTTGTTTTAGTTATTTTTGGGGTTTTCTGCTGTTGTTGTAGTTCTGTTTTAGGTTGTTCTATAGTTTTATTTTTTTTTCTGATGTTTCCAACCTTCTAACTTTGAGACTTAAACAAGACCTATCATCATCATTCTACATTTGGCAAAAGTCTAGTTCCTGTCTTAGTTTCTGGCTAGAGAAGCTATTACAACAGGAACTCTCCATGAATATGATCAGAGGAGCATCTGTGTATTCTCAAACCTGAAAATTTGTTTAACATACACCTAGATATAATTTAAATATTAGGAAAATATAAATGCTAACCCAGAATACTACATAGTTCATGTGTATATTATCTTCTAGGTAATCATTCTAGAAGGCCACCAGTATAAAATGCTACTTTAAAATGAGAAATACATTCACATTTATTAAATTGTAAAATATTATTTTTTAGATTTCAGAGTATAATGATTTTCAACAAAAAATGCATGCATTTGATATTGTTTTATAGAAATTTATATTTAATAAATATGTTTCAAATATTTTCAAGTCAGTATCATGCTTATTGTATTCATTTTGCTTGAAAGGGCCTTGCTATTCATGTTATTTTGTAGTTCCATATGCACTTTGGATTGTTCTTTCTAGTTCTGTGAAGTCTGTGATTATTATTTTGGTAAGGATTACACTGAATCTGTCAGAGGTCTTGGATAGTTTGGATTTTCCTATAATACTTGAAATCCATGAACATGAGATTTCTTTCAGTTTTCTGATATCCTCTTCAATTTCTTTTGTAAACGGCCTTAGGTAGTCTGGATGTTACTATAATTCTTGAAATCCATGAACATGAGACTTCTTTCTGTTTTCTGATATCTTCTCTAATTTCTTCTCATAAATGTTTTATAATTTTTATCTACAGGTCTTTTACCTCATTGGGTAAATTTATTCCTAGCTATTTTCAGAAGTTATTTTAAATGAACTTGCTTTCTTGATTTCTAGTTCAGTTAATTCACTGTTGGCATAGAGTAGTGCTACTGTTTTTATATTTACTTTGTATCCTGCAACTTTGATGAATTTATTTGTCCCAAGGTTTTGATAGAGTCTTTGGGAGCTTTCTATCTATGAGATCATGTAATCTGCAAACAGTGAGACTTTGC
>RJWM01003703.1:0-110038 GCA_004363535.1 Dasyprocta punctata | reverse complement strand
GGATCTAACTCATGACCTCGAGCCTGCCAGGCAGGTGCTTATGCCGCTGAGCTATATCCCCGGCCTCCTCCCTGCATGTCTTGAGCCTCTTCCAATTTGAGAAAGATCTATCTCCCTACTTCCTATTACCTATCTTTTATTTCTTTGTGTTTTTGGTACCTGGAGTCGAACTCATGACCTTGTGCTTGCCAGGTGTGCACTGTACTGCTGAGCTATATGCCCAGCCCTTTGTTCTTTTTTAAAACAGATACAGAAGGCTGACCCTGGCCGAATCAGACTTTTGGGAGGAGGCTCAAGGATGAGAGTGCTGATGCAGCAGAAGTGGGCAGGCTGCCTGAAGCGAAGGTCCACTGGCTTACTTCTCCTTGTGTGCTTTAGAGCCTCTGCCGTCCTCTCTACAGACACAGGGTGAAGCAGGGCTGACTGCATCGCTGAAGCAATTGACTTTGTCAACTAAGTCTTCTCATCTGCAGATGATATCAAATTTACATTATGAGCTTGTTAATTTAAGAAAACAAATGGCATGGCCCTTCATGGATGATATTTCCATATGAAAATTTGTGCAGCTATGTGTTTATGAACACAAAGAGGGTTAATAGGTCATCCTGGGGAAATATTTTATTCTACAGGTATGATAATACTTGAAGTGAAAGTTTTGAATAGTGGAGCAGAGCAAAAACAGGGCATGCAGTTGTATCCAAATTGAGGAACAAATCAAAGCAAAAACTGTCCATATTTGAGATTAAGTAGGAAAGGCAAAGTGGTTTAATTTAAGAACAAATAAAATCATGCATGTAAAAGTTTCAATTGGGAAATGAAAGCAAAGCAACAATATAAATCCTAGTAAACAAAAGCTGGAGATTACTTTGGTGGTAAAGAGGCAGAGGTGATGTGGTATAACATGGTGCTTTGTTGAAAACATGATAAGGAGTACAGTACTCAGTTTTGCTATTGTTGGACACAATTTAAAGCAGGAGATTTGGTCTTCAGTCCACTGGCTCCAAGGCAGCAACTTTATGGTGAAGGGGGATGGTAGAAAAAACTGCTTAGTTCACAGCAATGGGGAACAGAGCAAGAAGGAAGAGGTGAGGGATCTCAATCAGTACCCAAGGTCACACCTCCACTGCACACCCAGAAGTGTGATCCAACAATCCCCCAGGTGATTCCTAAGCTGATCAAATCAACACAATCAAGCTTACGCCACGTAGCAACCCTTGTCAACTTGACACAGAACACATCTCCTTAAATCATATTTAATCTCCAAATAAACACAAGCTCAGAGTTTAGCATGACATGATACAACTATTGTGCATACAAATGAAAATGCAGTAATCGTTTCTCCAAAGTCTCAACAGTTTCAGCACTTCTCAACAATTTTAAAAGTCTAAGTCCAAGTCTCTTCTGAGATTCAAAGCAAATCCTTTTGCTGTGAACCTCTGTAAGAATCAAACACCAATTCTGTAATCCTGAAGTACAATGGCCAGGGTAAACAGTCCCATTCCAAAAGGAGAAGTAAGGAGATAGAAAAACATTGGAGCAAAGCAAGACTGAGAGCCAGCAGAGCAGACATCAGCTCCATATCTGGCACCTGTGATATAGGACAGCGAGACATGAGTTTAAAGGGCTCAGGCAGCCTCTTCCTGTGGCCTTGCTGGGTGCAGCCCACAGAACTCTCTTGGGCTGGCTCTGCAGATGTTCTGCATTCCTGCTATCTACAGTTTCCTGGGGCCTCCTCTGCACCTTGGCTTCACTTCTGCAGCATCTCACACTGCCTGAAGGAGCTTCTTGTCTGGTCTTTCAGGCTTTTCTTTGAAATCTAGTTGGAAGCTTCCCCAAACCCACCTATATCACATCTTGCATGCTGGTAAAACTAGCATCACTAGGAGGATGCCAAGGTCTGCTGTCAGCGGAAGCAGTAGCAAGGGTCCCTTTGACCATGGCTACAGTGGTCTCTGAGTACTTGGATGGCTAAGCACAGTGAAATGAATCCCAGGGAACTAGTTTCCTAGGAGGCCCGTATTAAGCAGGCATCTTTTGTCACATGAAATATTTACGCCTTTGCATTACTGAACCTGAGGGATCTTTCTGATTTCTAAGATTCTCTCAAGACATCTTTTTTTCTTGTTTCTGTACAAAGTACTCAATTCCTTTTTAATGTGATAATCTCTTCAGCAAATACATCTCTTTTAGACTCAAATTTACACAGGGTTCTTGCTGGAGAAAAATTTAAAATTTTTCAATTATTCTGCTCCACTTTTTCCTCAGTTCTCACTATAAATCTGACTAAAATCAGCCTGCAGTACCTTTGCCACAGCCTGAACACTGGATTGTCTTATAATTTCCTCTACCAGGTTAATTAGTCCATCACCTTTAACTTCAGTCTTCTGCAAAGTCTCATGACATGGACAAAATGTAGACAAATATCTGCCAGCATGTAACACACAAGCTTCTAGTCCAGCTACCAATAGAATCTTTGTTTCCTACTGAAGGCACCTAGGCCTTTCCAGTCTGCAGTCCTGTGAGCATTCTGGTCCTTTGAGCTCTGACCAGAACCACCCACCAGGCTCTGCTTACAGTATTCTAGGGCTTCTCTAACCTACATCTCCGAATTGTCCCAAACTCCTCTTGCAAACCAGCTCCCAGGCCTTTGAAACCATATGATGATGTGCAGTCGCACAAAAGAACCCACTTCTCCAATCTTTTGTCCTAGCCAGCTTTCCCATTGCTAGACATTATGTCCAACACCCACAACTTAAAAGAGGAGGTGCTGAATTTGGATCCCATTTGATGGGGATTTGGTCCGTGGCTGGCTGTTTCCAAAGCAGAAGCATCATGGTGGAAGGACGTGGTAGAGCAAAGCTGCTTAATTCCCAATTGCTGAGAAGCAGAGCAGGACAGCACCAGAGAGGAAGGGGCGAGGGACCAGAGTACCAAGGTCATGCCTCCAAGACCTACTCAGACACACCCAGAAGCACTCCGCCAAGCTCCTGGGTGGCTCCAGTCAAGCTTAACAGTAATGGGGAATTTAGAATTAAAAAAAAAAAAAAAGATTTAGAATCTTAACAATCTCAATGTCCTTCTTAGTGATGGTACCTTGAGGCCATTTCTGGGCTTTGTAGCTTGAAAGAAGTAACTTGGACTTTATAACTTGAGAGAGGTACAGAACTTGGAGATTCTTCAGTGGTGATAATAAAAGGTTAGAGAACATACCTTTGAAAGAAAAAATTAAGAAAATAGGCCTTCATTTAGAGGAAAATGAAAGGATTAGTCCCCTGAAATGTCACTATTTACATTATTTTTAAGACTTCTGTTTCTTGTTCCGGATTGTTTTATTGAAAATTTCCTTTCAGTAGATGATCACTAAAATTTCATAACATTTCTTCATCTAATTGTGAATAACTAAAAACAGTAAATAAAGTATTTTCCAGAGGTATCAACCATAGGTGTACATTAGCTATTTGGTTTGAATATAGAATTCTAACTTCCTGGATGATGAGAATTGAAATGTTTATGCTATGTTACATCTTTAATGGTTAGATATGCTCTTCTATGTTATAGTCAGATATTGTATCAGTTTCTCTGTATCAGTATTAAAATACAATAGTAGAAGAATAATTCAGAAATTTATAATAAAAATGTAGCATGTATAAAATATTCAAAACAACTACATATTGTATTCCCAAATAGTTGGGGGTCAAATACTGTAGTCCCAAATATTGAGTACAGTAATCCAAGTATTGTAATCTTTTTCTAGTCTTCTTCACAATCCAAGAAGTTATACTTATAATTCCACTGAGACATTATTGGAATCCCGGCAAGTTAATTTTAATCTACCACCTCCAATGCAACCCACAGTGAGAATAAAGACTCTGAGACATGTTCAAGGCTAAGGGCAGCCAAGGGGTCCTAAATCCAATCCTCATGAGGACATGCGGACAAAGGCCTTGATCCTAGGACTCTCCCAGAATTTATTAACTAGGGAAGCAAGGGGGTGGTTTGAGGATGAGTGACAGTGAGGATGGCAGGAACTATGTAACTTGAGCTGGCTGGCCAGGTAGTGAGAAAGGTATCACTGCAAAATGCAGATGAAGATATGCAGGGGGATCAATTTGCACAACCCAATCAAGATAGCAACTAAATTGTTTTAGGAGGCTGCTGCTTCAGTTTCTGATATGCAAACTTTATGCCCTGGGAACTCACAGCCTCTTTCTCAAGGTTCAGACCCAGTTGACATTCCTGGAGCTCATTGGCTCTGCCACCCCGCTGTGCATTATATATTTTACAAAGGTCACTATGTCTGATGGCTTTAAAGACTACATAACAGTACCTGCTTCTGATATGGAAAATTTTATGCCCTGGGGACTCAGAGCCTCTGTCCCAAAGCTCACAACCAGTCGACATTTCTGGAGCTCACTGGCTCTGCCATCCCCTTGCACCTGTATGTTTTATAGAGATCACTATGGGAGGCAACAGGACACTGTTGGATGGCTTTAGAGATTACATATCAGTACCTCAGCTAGCCTTATTTACAATGCTTAGAGCCAATTGAAGAAAAAAGGAAATACCATAGTGAGCTCTGTATATATCAACATAAGGAAATAAGTCTTGATATAATCAAAGTTGCAGCAATTGTTCTGCATTCAAGGGGACCCGCTCAAGTTGTCTCCCACAACCCCAGTCTAAGAATTAGTTAGATGAGGTAAGCACCCAAAAGAATTATAATTAATATTCTATGAATGCATACAATATGATTACATGAATGGAGGGTGGTATTTACAGGTAAGGGTCAGGTGCAAATCTTGATTCTTGGCCCTTGGCATTGAGTCAAATACTTAAAATTCTCTGAGTCTTAGGGCTACCATCTGTAGAGTAAAGATACCAAAATAAATTCATAAGGTTATTCTTAGTAAACAAGATAAAACTATATAGGATAGTTGTATGAATGAAATCAGAAAATGTATATAATGTATTTCAGCAGTTCCTGGCAGTAACCTCATAATAAATGTTAAGCATTACTATCATTATTATTATTATTATATGAAAAAAATCTAACACTATGCCCATCTCATAGTGAAACTCAAACATATTGGTGAAAACTGAACCTAATAAGACAGACTGAAAAGAAATGGTGGCTACCCTGGCAAGCGCGAGGTTGTGAGTTCAATCCCCGGTGCCACAAAAAAAAAAAAAAAAAAAAAAAGGGAAGAAATGGTGGAATTCTTCCACATGGAAATGGAAGCATTAAAGGGAAGCCTATTAGATGTGTAAAATCTTGATGGAATTTTTAGAATATCATTCATAAAATTACCTAATGTTGTTGTATGTTTCAAACTGGAAAGGGATGATGACTGCAATAAAAGAAAGCATACAGTACATAAGAATTTGTTACCCCAAGATGGAGAGGATAGAAGTATGAAGAGATTCAGGAAAGGCTCCATAGGTGCTAGAATCACACCGACAACACAAGCAGCTGGGGTGTTTGCAGCCCGCCCCTCGTCTGCTGGGCACTGCTGTCGGGGGAGTAACTGCCTTCCAGCAGATCCTTGTGCAGTGGGTAGAGGAGCCTGGCCTGTTTACTTTGGCTCATGGTCACTTCTGGTCACCTGAGGCCATCGCTCCCTGAGAATGGCAGCTGCAACTTCCACAGAGGCTTATGTGGGAGCCCCGTGCATGCTGACTATATCCTGGACGCTTTCCAAATCGAAAATTGATGACTAACATTTGGGCAACCTGTCGCTTTGTGTAGTTTGTTGAAATGGACCACCAGAATCTAAATGCATTGCGTGGATAGGAGTAGTGGAAGTAGAAGAACATTTTCTCAAAAAAGAGGGAATTGATTTTAAAGATACTGATGTAACCAGCAGCAAGCATAAAGGATGATTCCAACAATCTCTCCCGTGCTGATTCAAAATTGGAGTGGACATTTAAATCATAGAGCCACATTATGCACCTGGCCAATTTGCATCCTACTTTGGAAGAAACATAAAGAGACTAAGTGAAGAAAAGAGAGGACTGTGAATTCAGGATTGCACAACAGAAATGGGAATCGCTTTGATCACAATATTTGAGGGAGGTCAAGCAGAGAAGATCAAGTTGTGAACCAAGCCAATAGAGGAGCTGGTCCTCTCAGGCCATGCCCAGAGTTGGAGATCGTAGTCCTCTTTGAGAACTGTTTCCCAGAAGCTAGGAGAAGAGAGAGCAAAAGCTGCCTGCACAGTTCCAGTCTGTTGACACTCAGTTCCTCTGCCACACCTCGAGATTGACCTTTACCACAGTGACGAGCGATGCCCATGATGTACTCTTAAGCCTCCTGCCCACACAATCACTGTACGGGGAACAATGCCAAAGGGTCAGGACTAATAGCAGATAGCCCAAAGCACTCCCATCCATCATTCGCATTCGAATCAGCTCCCAGGTCTTGTCCAGGTCATATTATGACTCCTTTATTAGTGTCTAAGGTCGCCAGGAGCAGGCAAGTGCATCCTACGTCAGGAAGTGTAGTGAGTCTCGAGAGGGTGATGCTGGGCGTTAGTAGACACTGTCGCTGTGATGCGGAAATCCAGGGAAATGAGTTCAGTCAGTCAGACTCCAGGCGCCACACTGCCACACTGCAGATAGAAGGAGGCAGAATAATAGAAGCCTTCCTGCCATTCTCCCCAGGAGGCCGAATTCCATTCGCCCTTCCACTTGCAGTGCTAGAGGCACTTTTCTAGTCAGCCCCATGCTGCAGGCTATAACTCACTGGGAGGGGGATCAAGGAAGGGAAGGGCTGGCCCCAAGTGCAGGCGGGACAGTGCCGGGGGGTGGAAGTGGGGGCTTCTGCAGGAAGACAGACTAAGGAACATGGGGACTACTTGGCGAGACTGCAAAATGTAGTGCCTGCCTTGGGCTCTCAGAGAAATAACTGCCTTCAGACCTGGCAGCTACATTCAAATTCAAATGCTGTCATTTCCATCTCGCCTAGTGACTAACGCATTCACTTAAATTCGGTGGAGGTGGAAAGAAGGGCCGCAGTGGCCTCCCCTCCGCCCACCAGGGAACACATGCCCCGGGAAGATAAGCTCTCAGCCGGTCCAGTTTGAGCTAGCTCATTCTTTTCCAAGTATGATTTTTATTTGAGGTCCTAAAAATTCAGATGATCTCACTGGAACATGAATCTGCAGCCCAGAAACTTTTCCTTTAGGGTAGAAGGGTAAATGTAGTTGCTAAGGGAAATGGAATCACCAGCCTACGTCAGTTCAAAAAGGGAAGACTTCGTATCTCTTTTAGCTAATAAAAGTATCACTGCTTATTATGAAGATGGTGGATTACCATCTTCTCACATCTAAGAATTTCACCTTCATGGTAAGATGTAAAAGCCTAGTATAGAGCTTCAGGTCAGTAAAATCTTGCATGTGCTAAAGGTTGAAATGTAATGGTACACTGTGATATTTGGACTCCTGGAGTTTATGTCAACGTTCACACATTTGGTCTTTAACGTTGGAAATGAAGAATGATTTGAAGCTTGGGAGACTGTTTTCCTTGGAGTGAAGGAGCCAGCTGCCCTTTGCCTCTGCCCGCTTTGGTCCTGCGTGTGTGCAGACGTGGCTGGCTCAGAAGGGCCCAGAATGCATAGGATAAAGGACTCCGCATTGTCGGCTTGCAAGGGCAAGCAAGCAGGCATGGCTCTCCCAGGGCGAAGTTCACCTCCTGCCTCAATGCCTCAGGGCTGAGCAGGTTCTGGAACCATGGAGAATCAGTAAAAGTTTAAATGAGTGACTAATGAAGGGAGATTCCAGTGAAGGTTATGATCACACATCACCAAACATTTAAAAGAAAGAACAAATCCAGATATAAAGTGAATGATTCAATGTTTTCAGATGCCTGGATAGTTAACATTGTTGTTAAAAATCTAATCTTAAGGCTACTACTCCTAATTACTAAAATTCCGTCATGTTTAGGAATAGTAAGCTGAATTTTTTTCTCATCACCACAGATGTAAAAACATTCATTTTGAGGTCATTCTTTGAAAAATTGCCAAGACCTGAGAAGATGGCAGAAAGTTTACCGTGTAGAATTGGAGTGGCCTGGGTAGCCTTGCCTGTCTTCTGCCTGCTACTGCAGTGCCTGATGGAGTTGAGAGCTCGTTTGGAACTGATCATAGAGGACACACAGGACAAGAAAGCCTAGTGCCATGGCCCGTTTATTCTGCCTGTGCTGATCCACGCAGTGGTGGGAGAGGTTGTGGCATCGTGTTGGTTACTTTTCCCTCGTTGCTAAGACAAAACACCTGACACCCAAAATGAAGGAAGGAAAGGTTTCTTTAGCTTACTGTTTGTGGAAGTTTCAGTCTATAATCAGCTGGTTCCAAGGCAGGGTGGTGTGACACTGGGACAATACTTCAAGGCAGTAGTCAAGCAAAAAGCAGCAAGAGCAAACCTCCTTTTCTCCCTTATATTGTACACAGGACTCCCTCCTCCCTCTCCAGGGTGGTTGGAGCTTCACAAATCTCCTTGCCTTCCTTTGCACAGGTTGAGGATGTTTACTAAGTAAGACCTCTGGCTCCCTGCTGAGTCTCTCAGTTAAACTTCTGACCTTCTCAAACTGACACAATGAGCAGGTAACTGCTTGTGCTCTACACCCCAGGATGTAGAACTGCTGCCTTTCTTAATTAAGCTTCTAGACTTCTCAAGTTGACATAATGTATAAACCATAACAGGTGTCATATATGCAGAGCACTGGATGAAAGAGGTTCTGGATCACAGCTTCTGGCAACTAGGGACATCACTGTGGGTACAGACTTCATGGCAGGGGACAGTGTCCAGTGTGTGGTCTCCACTCACAAGCAGCCTGGTCTTGCTGAACAGGCATAACTCCCAGCAAGACTCTGTAGTCTTGTTCTCTAAAATCACGACCACATTGAGCTGAGAGTTCTGCATTTGCTGCAGTGTGCATTGCTGGTCATTCCAAACCATGTAAGGTATATACAATATAACTTCTCGGTTATGACCAATGCCTCAGAGAGGATGAAGGGACAGGTGATGGTGGTGGTAGTGGTGGTGGTCTTTATAAAGATTAAAAAAAAAACCCACCAGGCATTTTGGACATCAAACATCCATTGCAAAGTATCACTTTTTCATACTTATGTCGTGCAATCTGAGCAAGTACTTTGAAGATAACGATGTGCAGTACATTAACCATTGTTAACTTCCTATTATTTTGCTTTGTAATTCTGTATCATCTTTTGCATTCTTTTGAAATTAAAAAATACCTTAAGCAAATCAGAAGGAGAAGGATTAAATTCCCTTAGAAATACACAGGATTAAAAATTGAGAGTAGTGCAAGACACAATGCGTTTTACCCAATTCACTGGAGATGTCTGACCATAAAGGGAACATTCACTCACCTCTGCACTATAAATTCTAGTTTGGCTGCACCGATAGTTGAATGAAGAGAGTTTCATGTGGATGAAATAGAAAGATATTTCCTGGAAAACCAAAAATGGGCAAAAGAAAACAGAAGTCTTTTCCCTATGCACTTTTCGTTTACTTGCTTAGGTAAGTAAGTTCCTGTGCAACTCCACCATAAAGCTTACAGGCAGGCAGACGCAAACATTTGCATGTGGGTACCTTTGGACTGGCAAGGTTCCTAATTTTTATTCTTGATCATGTTTGATAGATGGCCACAGGTCCTTAAAATGTGCGTGCACATGCAAAGACATCGCACGCCTGTGTGGTATGTCCCAGGCCCGGTGTGTGGATCAGCCCTTCAGAGAACTGGTTTCTTAGTGATGACTCACTGACACCTGACCCGGCACCCGGCCACCTGTCCTGCAGTCTCAGTGTCCTCTGGTTTCTATGCCCAGGCTGTAGGATAAACAAACAAGGGGCTGAAATTTTATGCCTAGTGGCCTGGCGGTGTTTCTGCAGTGGGTTTGCTCTGTTTATTTACACCCAGTTCTGCAGGACTCCCTTGGGAATGGCCGAGACCGTGGTTCTGGATTCCCAGACAGTCTACAAAGCGGGAGTGATAGCTTCCAGAAACGCTGTCCTCGTCACTTGTGTCTCCTTACTGCTCCCAAAGTGCTCCTCACCCCAGCTCCTCAAGTTTAGCCAGCACGAGCTGTGGACCCTGTGGGTCTGAACTAACCTCGCAGTTCCCTGTGTGCACACTGCCATGGTTGGGTCAGTGCTACCCAAATGCCCACATGTTGGAGGTACAGTAGCCAGGTGTGGTGCTACTGGGAGATGCTGGGACCTGATTCAAGAGGTGGGGCTCAGAAAGAGGTGGTGAGATGTTCAGGCTCACTGGGACTTCATCCCCAGAGGTTGGTGGTGAGAGGACACAGAGAAGGCCTGGCTTGTGCTCCTGCCTGGGAGGTGGCTGTGGTTCATTTGATCAATTGGAAGATTCCTTTCTGGCTTTGGTCACCACACCTGGTTGGTCCAAGTGAGTGAGGCCACTTTGCTCCCATATTGCTACTGACATTTGGGTCCCATGGAGATTCTTTCTGAATTCTTGGTGTCCTGAACAAAGAATTGGACAAGATATATAGAAAGGGTAGCAGGGTTTTACATTCATTGAGTGTAGAAAAGAAATCCTAGGTTAATCCTGAACTTAGTCCTTGGATACATGATGTTTTGATGTGTCATTTACATTCCAATGGTTATTATAGAGAACACAGGCGGCTTCCTGGCACTGTTAAATTTTAGAGTCTACGGCCAGATGAAGTGTGCTGGACCATTAACAGAGAAAATAAGAAGGTTAAGTGACAAATCTGGACTTTCAGATTTTTCATGATTCTTGTCTTAGCCCTATACATTACATAAATTTACACACCTATGGGATACCAAAGGAATAGACACTGCAGGAAAAAATAAATTAACTAGATGATCTCTTAAAATCTGTGTAGCAAAGGGCATAGTCAAGAGACAAGGTAGCACAGAAAATGGGAGGAAATATTTGCAAGTCATATATGTGTAATAAGGAGCTAGAATCCAGGATGAAAAAGTGTTCCTATAATTCAGTAACAACAGAACTTTGTTAAAATGTGCAAAGGATTTGAATAAACATTTTTCCAAAGAAAATATCCAGTGGCCAGTAAGGACACAAGAGAGTGTTCAAAATCATTAATTATTAGAGAAATGCAAACTAAAATACAATGAACTACTGCTTCAAAAAATACTACCTTTAAAAAATTAATAGCAAAGTGTTCTGAACATGTGGAGAAAGTAGAACTCATGTATACAACTGGTGGGAATATAAAATATGCGATTTTTATGGAAAACAGCATGTTAGCTTCTCAAAAAAGTAAAAATAGAATTACCACATGATCCAGTCATTCCACTTCTGGGAATATATTTGGCTTAGTCTATTCTCTGTTGCTATTAAAGAATGACTGAGATTGGTTAACTTATAAAGAAAGAAGGTTTCTTTTGGTTCTGGCTACTGTAAGTCACCTGCTCAGCTTCTGGGGAAGGCCTCATGGTGAGAGGGGAAGTGTCCAGATACAGAAGAGTCTAGGGTCTGAAGGAGCTGCTGACCTGCTTTATAACAATCTGCTCTGGGAGAGTGGATCTATTTCTTTAAGAGATATCTTAACCTATTTTTCAAGGCTTTGCTCCAAAACCTTAAATGCCTCTTAAAGGCCCCCACCGACTCTCAATGCCAAGTCTCAACGTGTGTTTTACATGGACAGTGTCGTAAAGAATTGAAATCAGAATCTCAAGGAGTTATTGGTAAACCCATGTTCATGGCAGCATTTTTCAGCATAGTCAACAAGGATAGATGAATGTCCTTGGGTAGATGAATGGGTACACAGTGTGGCAAAGACGTATGATGGGATATATTCAGCTTTCAAAAGCAAGGATATTCTAGCACATACTCCAATATGGATGGGGCTCTAGGATCCTATGTTCAGTTGAACAAACCAGTGCAAAAGGACAACACGTGTATGCTTCCACTTACATGAGATAGCTGGAGTTGTCAAATACATAGAGTGGAGCAGTAGTTGCCAGGGACTGGAGAGAGGGGAAGGAAAGTTGTTTAATGGGCACAAATGGAATTTGAGTTTTGCAAGTTGAAAAGGTTTCTGGATATTGGTTGCACAACATTATGAATGCATTTAAAACTAGAATAGCAAATTTTATGCGGTGTGCATTTTACCACAATTTAAAAATCAGTTATACCAGAGAGATTTTTAACAGAGCTTCATGACACCCTTCACAAAGAAACCCTCTATGCTGCAAAGAGATGATTCTCAAAATGTTAATATATCAGCATTAAGAAATAATGTTGCAAGTAAAATTAAATTGCTGTTTTCAATGTTTCCAGTATGCTTGCACAGCAAGAAGCAAACTAGTTCCAAAGCAATGAATGAAGAGAGTTCAAATGTTAGACATAAGAGAGCAAGGGGATTGGTGGTCTGCATTGCATTTATTACCATAAGGCTTTGTAATTTTATCAGTGATATGGCCCCTCCCCCACCCATGGACTCCACATACAGACATTCGCCAACTGAGGCTGCAGAACCTTTGGAGAAAATTATGTCTGTTCTGAAAGTGTAGAGTTTTTTTCTGTCACTATTCCTCAAACAATAAAACCTAGCGACTCCTGCATACTAGGTATAGTCCATCAATAAAGGGGAGAGGACTTGAAATCCACAGGGAGGGCTGAGAATATGGCTCAATAGTAGAGCATTTGCCCAGCATGAGCGAGTCCCTGAGTTTGATCCCTAGCTCAATAAATAAAGAGAAATAAACCAGTATACAGGAGGATATGCCTACGTTAGGTATTGTGGCATTTTATGTAGATTATAGTATTCTTGGGAAATCCTAAACCCAATTATATGTTAATACTAATAACTGCATGTTTTTTTTTAATGTAGACATGCTTGAAAATGTTCTCTATACTATGTTTCTTCACTTTATTTTGTTGCTGAAGGTATAAGATTGCATACACAATATATGTGCACATAGAGTATATTATATAGTAAGCGTATACACTATTGTGTAGTTTACATACTGCATGCATTTGTTCTGGTGGTGTAGATATGTTGGAAACCCTCGGAACCTCAGAGAATAGAGCACTTCCCATGTAGTATGCCTGATGTCTAATGTGTCTCTAGACAGAAAAATATTTAACATTTGCCAGGGGTTTCCTAGGTGCTAAGGACTATTTCAATATTATATACAGATTGGTGCATTGGATTCTCCAGTAATGCACGAGGAAGGTGTGATCTTTATAGGTTACAAAACTTCACTGGGTCACAGAGCTACTGTCAGAGATTATTAGTATCACTTACAATAAAAAGCCATTATTGATTGAACCCCTATTATGCCCAAGGTACTATGCCAGGAATTTTATATGCCATAACATATCATGTACTATGTCATATAACACAATATCACCATTAGACTTGTTTGAAGAAACCAAAGATGGTGAAGTTTAAATGACCACCTACTGATTTCTGGTGTGATTTTTTGGGCCAGTTCTCTGAGCCCAAAAATGAATGCCTCTGCATGTATATGCATGTGTGCATGTGTGTGCATATGTGTGTGTGTGTGAATAAAAATTGAACCCAGGGATTTTGCATTGAGCTACAACTCCAACCACTTTTATTTTTTAACCTGATAAGTTGCTTAATTGCCTAGGGATGAGCTTGAGCCTTAGAGCTTCCTGCCTCAGCTTCCCAGAACACTGGAATTACAGGCATGTTGTACTGCATCTGGGCAAAAATGAACTGTTAATTGCTGTGCTCCACTGGTCTCATTACATCTACAACCATTGACAGGATCTTAAACAGGCTCAGAAAACAGCTAACCCTGGATCTCAGTTTCCATGATGAGACAATTGGCCATCCTTAGTAAAAATGTTTTCAGTGAAAATAAAATTATATCCTATGCATTCAAAGTTATAACAGGGGGACCGCAGAATTGGAAGGGATAGTAGAAGGCTTGGCATTTAACCTCCACTGGGAGTGACTTATGGGAATGTTTGCCCAGCTTCAGCACCAACCGCCCCAGCACCAGGAGTTCACGACAATGAGCTCACGACAATGTGGTGAGCACGCAATGCCACGGGAGGTTGAGGAGAGGCTCTCCCTTCTCACCATTAATCCACATTCTTCCCACTTATGCTGCCTCTACTGCAACCAGAGTAACAGAGCCTGTCTTTTACCTGAGAACTTCAGTTTATCGCTTATACTTTAATCTCCCTACATGAGTCAGGTATCCATTATTTCTGCCATAGCTGGAAATAATGGGATAGAGAATCGTTACCTAGAGAACACGATTCTTTAGGTTTCAGGCAGGAAGTCTGCTGGGTTCTGGCTCAGTCATCATTACTTACCGAGTCCTAAGGAAGCCACTCAATGCCAATTTCCACATGGTCATAAAAATTTTACAGATTAGTTTTGACAAAATGAGATGATAAATACAAAATGGTAGCATATAGTAGGCCTTAAAATATTAGCTGTAAGTTAATCTTTTCTCTGCTAAAAGGACTGAGCTTTTACTAGCATAGGTAATTTTCAGAATAAAAACTAGGAATCTTTTATTGTATCACACATGGGCAAACATTTTGTGTGTTTTATTCATACATGTAGGTAGCAGCTTATATGTTATTATATGTCATTTGTTGTTGGTGGCATAGTTATTATTTATGTTTTAATTTTCCCATATATAGTTTGTAAATATATGAATCATATATATAAATTTATAAGTAATTATATAAATGTGTATAACTTCTTTTGGCTCTCAGGGAATCTGCCTAGGTACTGGTGAGGAGTGCAAACCGAATTAAGATCCTTGGGTTCTGTTTATTGGAGCTAAATTGTCTAAAGTCAAGTTGTTCAATTCTCTGACCCTCCGGAACCCTCCCCGAGAGAACATTGGGGAGCCTCCGGCCTGTCTGTGATTCTGCCTGGGGTACAGTTGGGCCGGGGTGGTGTCTGAAGTTTCTTCAGACAAATGACTCCTCCTCCTTGCGGCCCTGTGCTTGGTTCTCAGTCACCCCTGCCACAGTGCCTGCTTCCAGTGCGGAAACTGGCAGCAGAGCTTGGGAACGCGTCCTGCTGGGCTTGGCCCTCGCAGTGGGGCACTGCTGTCCCACTTGGGGGACAGGGCCTTGGTGGGCTTGGCTTGCTCCTCTTTTCCCCTTTCCCAGGGGTTCTGGAGACGAGAGTGACCTTGGAGGGCTCACACAGAGGAACCCAAGCTGCCGCTTGAAAATCTCGGGGGTCAGAGGGGCTGGCTGGTTTGGAACACCGGCTGTGGAGCTGCTGTGAGAGGGAGGAGGAAACCACATTGCTCTCTGAATCACTCAGTGCTTGTGTCACTCTCGTGGCCTCTCTGCTGCTTGTGTGTCTCGTGCAACTTTGAGGCTCTATTTAATTTCTGAAGTAAAAGCATTCATTCCCTTTTTTGCTCAGTAAGAACGAATTATTATATTGAAGCTATTGTTCCAAAGTAAATAGAAAAATGAATCCTGTGGGACTTCTGTCCTGGAAGGAACATGCAGCGGGGACCACCGGGTTTTTCAGAGTTTGCCTGGACTTGATTTCCAGGTATGGCTACAATCGGAATAGTGCACACATTGGACAGAACAGCTAGATAATGTCACTGCGCTGTCCTGCGCACAACGTCACAAAACGCCCACCCCTTTAGCTTCTTGCGTCAGCTTCCAGACATTGCTGTGTGTTAAAACACACACAATAAACATGCACAGTAAACTGTGTGTTTCATCTGACCATCAAGCCTTTCTGCTCCTATGACCTCAGGCATCTGGTGTGGAGAACCATCTGTTTTGGTGAAAGATCCTATTTTTCTGTGCTCGAGATCTGGAAGCTTCTGGAAGCACCATAATCATGAGCTCCGGCCCAGTGTCATTATCTCTAGTGTGCTCTGTGCACAGGAAATCCTGTGAGACTGGCAGCAGAGCAGAAGGGGTGAAGAAATCTCATTCTTCAGAACGAGCTTGTCAATTTCCTCAGCTAAGGAGCTTGTCTAACATCCAGTGGCTTCCTCCGGGGTCGGTGGACACGCTGATAAGATTAGGGCGCAGAATCGCTGTCTGCAGGTCCTAGGCTGCTTCTCAGGGGCAGATTTTAACTTGCTAACAGTGACTTCTTAGTGTTCCTAGGTACGCACAAAGTATAAACTGCAACTTTTGCAATCTGTAACATATTAAGATAGCACTCAATAGTATGGTGATATGGGGTAAGCATTACTAAATGCAAGGAATCTATTTAACTCAGTGCCTGTTAAATTAGACATCTCGTCTCCACTCCCCAACCTCTCCACCTGCTGTCTGGCCACCTCAGGGGATGGACACTCCATCTTTACCACTGCTGAGCCCACAGAACCCCTGTGTTGTCCTACCTGTGTCTTTCTCATCTCACAGCCCCGTCAGTAAAACCAACACTCTGTGCTTTCAAAAGTCACCCAGAATCAGCTTCCTCTGCATCACCTCCACTGCTGCAGGCCAGGTAGAGTTACTAGTGCCACTTCCTGCTTTCTCCTCATCCCCAACGTGCACGCGTTCGCACGCGTGCGTGCGCGCACACACACGCTCTCAATGTATTTTCACCAGGGCATCCACAGTGACCCTTTTTTAACTGGCAGTCAGGCTATTGAATTTCTCTCTCTAACAAACTTCAAAGGTTTTCTGCATTTTGCTCTGAATTAAAACCCAAGCTCAGAAAGCTCCTAGTGACTGTGGCCTCCTTCCTTCTTTACCTCTCACTCAGACCCTGCGCTGTGGCTTCCTGGGCCACAGCGGGCTTGCTCTTGTCAGAGGTACTGGCTGCAGCTCTTCTGCAGTGCTCTCTCCTGACATCTGCTCAGATAACTTCCTCCCCCACTCTACGTCTTGGCTCCAGTATCTCTTTCCGGGTAAGGTCCTCTCTGGGAATCCTGCTACACCACTGCTTCCATACCTGATCACCTCTCTCAGTTTCTCAGTAGCCTTCTAACAAGCAGGCCATTCACGGCCCATCTTTACTGTCCTCCCACCCACCTCTCAAATGGAAGCCCGTGAGGACAGGCATCACTGATGAACCTCAGCACCGGAGCAGTGTGCGGCACGCAGGAGGCACCTGGAAAAATGAATGGCTGGAATCACTGCCTGGTGAGGGTGGCTGGGGCTATGCAACAAGCCAGGATGACCCACTCCTCCACAGCCTGTGGCTGCAGAAGACATTTTCTTTTCCAACAGGATGTGGGACAGGAAGTGCTGGAGAAGCCCTTTCAGAAAGTGCACCAACAAAGAAGAGAAAGGAATGTTGGGATGCCAGCACTGGCCAATTCCAGGATGAGTGACTTGGGTGTGGAGAACTGTCTGTCTTAGGAGTCAGGACTTGTCCTTGTTTTTAATTAGAACTCAAGCAACTGAGAAAAGCTGTGCAGATCAAGTTCCCTGCCTCCTGCACAAACGTTTCCTGGTCTGGTTTCAGGTGTCCCTGTCATCCTTAGGTGGGTTTGTCGCAGTGGGGCTAATGCAACGTGTGTCATGTCTTAGACCTCAGTTCAGCTCTTCATTCGGGCTGGAAGGTGAGCCTGGGTCGTGGAAGCTGAGCTCACCGGAGCTCACAGGGAGATGAGTGGTGGGAAGGGCCAGTGCCCTCGCAAAGATGAGCCGAGGGTGCGTGCCTGTGAGTGAGGTCTACAGGACAGAGAAGACGCGTGGCCGTGGCTGGAAGAAGCAGCACAGATGAGAAGAACAGATGGCTGGAAACAGAGCAGACCGGCGCAAGGCGGTGACACACATGGGCTGCTGCGGGCCGCGGGAGCTCCCTGTTCCCAGTGTTTCCAAGCACTGCACTCGTTGGTGACAGGAGGAACATGTTTCCTTTTTTTTCCTCTCCCTAAAATATGGAAAATGCAGATTCATCCTTCAAATAGGAAATCATTGCCAATAGGCGAAGAAAATACTTTTCCAAAATCTGCAAGCAGTAATTGTTTTAAAGATGTAGATTCAGAGGCCCTCAAATGACCCTCAAACTGCCAAACCGTTTTCCAAGACATTCCCTACTGGACTTCCGGCTTCACAGGGGTGCACCCCCTCTGCCTCCAATCTAGGCTTTCCTGGCAGCTCCTCTCAGTCCAATCTCAGAGGCTGGGAAGTTGAAGCACAGCAAATTCCCTTCCCTCAGACACAGCAGAAACTGCGAGCAGGACACGCACTGGCAGAAGTTGAAGACCCCTCCCCTCCCCTCCCAAAATAGGATCACCCTATGTGAAAGAGACTTTTCAAACCTTTGGGGAGCTCAGCATAATTCCAACTGCCTATTGCAAAGCCCTGTGTAGTCTAAACAGCCTCCTCCTTGGGTAATTGCCATGGCAGCGCGTAGAAAAGGGGCTGGGAAAGGTGTGAAAGTCATTAACAGGGAGGAATAGGAAGCAATCAGCAACACTTTGAGCAAATTATTACCATGAAATTACGCTCCCAGCTTGAGATAAGTGTCCCGGATCTGTGAAAGCCATATACACCTCCCTGGCTGAGCTGCAACCATGAAGGAAAGTTTTCCTCTTTGGTTTATTTATGAAGTGTTAGGAAGGAGTGGATGGGACGCGGGAGGAGGGGCTGCCCACTGCCCCTGGGCTTCCTCCGAAGAAGCCTGACTTCCTGCGCAGACCCTCCATTGGGCGAGGAGCTACTTGGGGTGCAATGGAAACCTATTGGATTGACTGTGCTTTACTCCAAGTGGTTTTGAGGAGAAAAGCCCTGATTCTTTCCTGAATTAGGAGGCCGGCAGAGTGCAGGCGTCTGCTGCCACAGCTTGCTTGGTACATTCCAAGATGCTCAGCCATCGGCCTGCTAGAAAAGTCGGCTTTCACCTCCCCCAGAGCCTTGCGCCTCCCTGGGTGCACTTTACCATGCCCCGAGCTTCCCAAGAGACCTGACCTCTCTCCTGGAACTGACCTTTGTGGGTGCTTGGCCACTCCTAGGACTCAGTGATTGCTATTGGCTTCCACCTTGACCAGGCCCTGGAGAGCTCCAGGTGTTGGGGCTCAGGCTGAGCTGAACTTGTGGGGCATTTGGAGCACATGGCACGAAGCCTCCTCTCTGCAGCATGCGTCTGACCTGAGTGGACTCCATTGGGCTGTCGGTCCTCCAGGAATCAGGCTGGCACCCTCGGGCCCTTGGTATGTCGATAGGCAGCTACCCAAGTCCCTCCCTGCAATGCCCAGCTCTCTTCCACCATATGATTCTCCTGAATACATCACTCCACTCTCAATAGCCAGCCCGGAAGTGGTGCTAATCCTCTATCACTTTCCCGTTTTTTCTTCTTGTATTAACCAAAAGAAAACATGTAAGGAAATAAGGCTTTGATTTGGGTGTATATTTTAAGACTGAAGTTGACTCTTTGATGCCCTCTTTTGTCAAGGGGCAGGGAGGGGGCAGTAGTATGCCCAGAACCCAGTGAATTCATACGTAGGGAATAAGGAAGACACCACAAAGGTACCAAGAATAAAGTTAAAGAATCTTGACATCATTGCATTGGCAGCTCTTCTCATCAAGACTCTCTAAAATATTAGAAATATCAAATACTCACGTTGGAAGGGAACATTGGATGTATTATGTATAATTTCATAGCGAAGGCAATAATACTGTCTATACACACTGGAAATGATCTCATCCAATTTCTCAAAACTAGAATCTTACAAAATAGCCTGTTTCAGTTATAACAGCATCAACCTTTCTACTTCCATGTTTTGCCCTCTAGACGTGTGAAAAAATATTAATGCCACTTATGAGTTGAATGAGACACAGAAAGACAAAATGCTATTACATAGTACCATTTTTTCAGACCCTTGCTCCAAATGAAGCTGTGCTGCTTCTTTGATTTCTTCATTAGGTGGCAAGATCTCAGTTGATTCTTATTTTGGTCTCTATTTTAGACTTAATTCCTTTTAAAATTTGGTTCCCATGTGGTGATGGTGACACCCAAGGTCTTCCACCACTCGAGGAAGATTTGCAGAAACTAAAATGACAATGCTTATGCATCCACTCTTTATGGGAGGCAAAAAGACAGAGCATAACAGCAGTACTAAAATAAAGAGCTACATCATAGCCAAAAGCTGGCTTACAAACAAGGGTCTGCAGAGCCTGGGCCAACTTCACGTTGCCCTGTGAGTGCCATTCTAGTCTTGCTTTCTCGACTAGATTCATGTGCACATAGCAACTCAGAACCTGTGCTCCCCAGATGGATCCATGGCTAGGGATTCTGATCCCTTCCTGGTCACATAGGATTGTAACTAGATCTGATGGCACAGCTCTCTGGGGAACTCACCAAGACCAGGTACGGATCATTAGTCTCACTCATTCTTACCAATAGACAGTGATGACAAGTTGGAAAACCACCCTGAAACTTGCCTCAAACCCATGGTTACAAAATGACTTTGTTAGCGCATTTCATGCCTTGACCGGGGGGCAGAGCCACCTGAATCCATCTCTAATGTCAGCAAAACAGCTCAGGCCAGATCCAGACTTATTGGAGTTAATTCTCAGAAGCAACCTGACTTAACTCAGCATGTGGTGGGATTATATCTCCCATGTTCTGAACGTGGTCACCTACCACTCATTTTTAAATACTCTGTGATTTCTTCTTTTAGCAGGAATCACTGACACCGCCTCTTGTATTTCAGCCAAGGATAAGCCAGTCTTGCTGGAGAAGGAGGTCCAGCCAAAAGTACCTAGTGGGATCTGAAAATGATCTTGTCTCAGAATCCTGAAAGATGAGGAGACTTCCAGATCACCTCCTATCTACTTGCTTTTGCCTTGACTCTAGCCCCAACTGGACCCTGCCTTGTAATCCCCTTGAGGCCCACTGGTTCTTTGTTTATCCTTGAGTCCTTTTGCAAGTTCCCGCTGCTTGGGCTGGGTCCTAGGCACCCAGTGCATTCTTGCTACTTCCATCTCCTAGTCAGAGTTCCTGCTGAGAAAAACCTTTCCTGCCAAAATTGAGATCCTAACAGACTTCCCCCTTCCCAGTCCTTAAGGGCAGGCCTTCTAGAGTAACCACCTGAGTATCACTTTTCTCTATGAGCTCTGTGTTGTGGAGTACCTAGCTGCCCTCTTGAGGCTACCTTTCTGCTCATAGCCACTGTCTTAGTCATTCTCTGTTGCAATAACAGAATACTGGAGACTGAGTAATATAGAAAGAAGGGGTTTACTACCTCAGTGTTCTACAGACTGGGAAGACCAATAGCATGGTAGAGCTTTGGCTTAGCTTCTACAGAGGCCTCCTGGTGCATCCTGATATTTGCAGATGACATGGAAATCGGGGGCAGCCAAGCTTTATCAATCTGCTTTCTCAGCAAATCGCTTTCTCAGCAACTAATCCAGTCCTCTGCCGGGAGAATGCACTTATTCCTGTGAGAACTAACCCAGGCCCATGAGACCAGAATTAGTCCCTTTATGGTCTGGGTTTCACATGACCCAAACACCTCTGAAGATCCCATCTCCTCTGAATGCCTTTACATCAGAAATCACATTTCAAATTCAGGAGATGATTCATATTTGAACCACAACATCAATCAAATTCGAGGTACCTTCCTGGTACTGTTCATTCTTGTTAATAAGACCCCCACCTGCCTTATGTCTGAGCAAGCCTGGAATAAAATATTTTAGACAAGAATAATTGTTCAGAAAACAAAATAAAACAATGCAATACAAAAAACAAATGAAGCTTGCAAGCCAGTTGCAAAACATTTTTGGAGTTTTTAGAATGGGAAGAAAACTGAGAGATCATGTAGCCTGGTGGTTTTTAAAGTTTCTCTTTAAAGTATTTGAGTAATTTGCTTTTCAAAATGGAATATTACATGGGAAATTAATTAAAAATGGATCTGCTAAGGATGGAGGGGAAGGTAAGAATTAGATTCAGACCCTGTTAGCCATTTGGGATCCTGTCAGGCTTTCTTGTTCCTGTGAGGAACCGCTAGGGAACCCCCGGCGTATACTTCCAGAACCTCTGGATTATCCTAGTGGCTTTATTTCAAAGCATTCTTGAAGACCACAGGTATTAGAGATTTCCAAACCATTAGTCTGTAAGGTGAGTTTAATGGGTTACATTTACCCCTCGTAGAGTTTAGGAAAGCAGAAACACGAGGTTGTCAAATGACCAAATCCTCGTGAGTTCTTTTTTTCCATTCTATTCAGTTCAGATCCATTTGGAGTTTTGCACATGTACTGCACACGAGACCCTACCATGCTGCAGGAGGGCAGAAGGACCACGACTCCGCACTGCCTTCGCGGGTTTAATCACAGGGCAGGGCAATAAAAATAGATAAATAGAGGTTTTAAAAATGAGTGTATTAGTCAAGAGTTCTCCAGAGAAAAAGAATAGTGTGTGTGTGTGTGTGTGTGTGTGTGCACGCGCGTGTGGGGAGAGAGAGAGAGAGAGAGAGAGAGAGAGAGAGAGAGAAAGAATTGGAGTGTGTGCCTGGGAATGGCAAATCTGAATTCTGCAAGAAGGAGGCCAGGAAGCTGGAGGCCAGGGAAGAGCTGCTGTTGCACTTGGAGTCCAGAGGAAACCTGGAGGCCCTGCTCTTCCTCAGGCGAGGCTGATCTCTTCTCTGAGCTCTTCAATTGATCGAATGAGGCCCACGCACGTCATGGAAGGCTATTGCTTTACTCAGAGGTTACTGATTTGAACATTATTCCCCTCTGAAACTCACCTTGCCGAGCGCATTTAGACTGGCTTTTTTTTGGCAAATAGGTAGGTACCATGGTCTAACCAAGTTGACACACACAGTTAACCACTGCAACATAGAAAATTAAGCTTTGAGGGAATAACAAGAAAATCCTGATAGACAATAAGATGTGAAGATTAGGGGGTTAGGAATGTGCACATCTGAGAAAATAAGAGGGTTGTGCAACTAATGCTAAACAGGCGAAAAATATCAATTTAGGCAGCAAATGAACATGATCCTTGTTATGGTTGATACATTGTGTCCACTTGAGAAGTTTAAAAGTTTAACTAACAGACTCAGCAGGGAGCCAGGATCCTTACTTTGTAAATATCGTTATCCATCCTGTGCAAGAGGAGAGCACAGAGATTTTGTGAGTGCTACATCTGCCATGGAGGGTGGAGGTAGCCTGAATACAGAAAAGGCTTGTTCTCCCCCTTTTGTTCTGGCTGCTTTTGCTGGCTGCTGCCTTGAAGTGTTGCCCAGTACCATACCACCCTGCCTTGGAGCCAGCTGATTATAGACTGAAACCTCCACAGTGAGCTAAATAAACTCTTCCTTCCTTCATTTGAGGTGTTGGGTATTTTGCCCCAGCAATGAGAGAAAAGTAACAGAGACAATCCTGCTGCACGGACTGAGGTGAATTCTACACAAAACAGTCTTAGAAACAATTGCACTCAGCAAAAGCTAGAAGCCGAGAGATTCTGATGAAGTCTATCCTTCCCCTCCCCCAGTCCCCCTTACTGGTTAAGGTGCAGACATTGCCTCCTAATTTTACCCCTAGAAATTACACTGATCTTCACAAGTTCTTCTTTTGTGTGGAACCTCTTTGGCAAACTGCTGTTTAAGGAAAAAGTAGGACCCCAGTTTGCTGTGTACTTTTGCCTTATAAAAATTGGTATATAATCTTGCCAGCTTTCTTGAGCTCCCAAAACAATTTTCATTCAAATGCAGGTACCTCCTAATTTTATCACATACAAACCTAAGGGGTGAAAATATTACTCACTTCTTACAAGTGAATAATGCAATCTTAGGCCTTTAAAAAACATGCTTTTGTGAAATTGTGTTTGATTTTCATTTCCAGTGTGTGTGTGTGTGTGTGGGGGGGAGAGCATTTCCAATGACTAGAGAATTATAGGGTTTTAATAACAGCAATACAGCAGTAACACTTTAATCTTCTGGGTAGTGACTGAAGATAAGTCTCATGGATTGAACATTTGTATCTTCCCAAAATGTATCATGTTAAAGTCCTAACCCTCAATATTATGATTTTTGGATGTGAGGCCTTTGGAAGATAATTAGTCTAAGACGTGGTCATGCTATAGAGGCCCCGTGCTGGGACTGTACCCTTATAAGAAGAAGAAGAGACCCCCTTTCTCCACCAGGTGGAAACATAATTAGAAGGCAGCTGTCTGAAAATCCAAGAAGAGCGCCCTCAGCAGAAACTGAATCCACCGGCACCTTGATCTTGGTCTTCCCAGCCTATAGAAATAGACTTCTGATGTTTAAACCTCCAAGCCTACAACATTTTCTCAGATAATACTATAGACTAAGGTAAGATTGTAAGGTAGATGCTTCTTAAAGTTCATTCAATTTATCTATCTTTATAGTTATATAAAATATATAAATTTGCATATATTTATATAATATATATTCTATATCAATTCATATATATAAATATATGTATTTCACTAGAGGAACAGAATCAATAGAAAAATACATACAATTACACGAGAGAGGCTTCACGGAGGTTGGATAGTCCCCAGTGACCATCTGCAGGTAGAGGAGCTCAGTTGTTCTTGAAAGCATCAGAACAAGAGAGACCAAGGGTGCAGCACTGGCCCACATGGAAGGCCTGGATGCTCCCTGAGGGTCACTGGCGTGAGTGACATCAAAGGCTGGGGCAGCTGGAGTCCCATGTCCACAGGTGACCGTTTCAGCAGAAGACTTATGTACTCAAGGAGAATCAAGCTTTTGGCACAAGCCGACTTCTCTTCCCCTTTTCAGTCCATCCAGGCTGCAAGCCTATTGGACAGTGTCACCCACAATCAGGGTGGTCTCACTCCCTCAGTGTGCTGGCCTACATGCCAGTCGTGTCTGAAAACACCTGCGCAGACACACCCAGAAGGGTGCTCCACTAACCCCCAGGTGCCTCTTAACCCAGTCAGGCTGACAATCAAGATTCACCACCACAGCATGTCACTCGTATTTCTGAGACCTCCCATGCTCTAGCCTCTGGAGGAGGTCCTGGGAAACATGGCAATGCAAAGTGGACTTAGTTTTAAAGAGTCTGGTATAAGAAAATTACTACAATAGAAACGGGATCCCAGAACCTGGAGCACATCACAGAGAGCATGCATTAGCTTTCCTCTCACTGGGATCAAGCACCCGACACCTGCAGCTGAGGGGAGCAAATGGTTTGCTTGCTTCACAATTCCAGGGGATTCAGTGGCTGGTTGGTTGGCTCCAAGACAGAAGCAGTATAAGAGATGGGCTGGGTAAGGGAGCCGCTCACCTGACGGTGGCCAGGAAGCAAGGCAGGAGAACAGCACCAGAGGAGGGACAGGGCACCAGAGTTACACGCTGAGGTCAGAACTGTGTGACCCACCTGGAACTCACTGGGAGGACTGTCCACCTTAACGATCACAGGTGACATATTCTGTTGCCCTCAGGTGGGGAGACAGTGGTCAAAAATGTAACTTCCCGGAGGAGGAAGTGGTGCTAAACTGAGTCTTGAAAGGTAAATGTGATTTTCTCAGAAAAAGGCAGGACTTTGAGGGCAGAGAAGCCGGTATGAGTACTGTCAGGCAGCGTGGGGTGCCCGGTATGCTGGAGAAGCCCAACCAGTGCTGAAACAGAAGAAAGTGAGACCGAAGAGGAAGGTAAACATAGGGAGCATGATGGGTCATCATTTTAGTACCGTTCACTTGTTGATTTTTGCACAAGTAATGCATAGTGACGTGCACTAATTATTTTATCTGTTAAGCTCAATTCTTCTGTGAGGTAGAAGTGGCTGAAACCTAAAAGAGGAAGTTCACGTCCTGGCTCCTTGGGCCAGTGCAATGCCTCATTTTAGCTGTTTTAACTCAGAAATATGCCTGGGATCTGAGATCTTGTAGCTGCATAAAACTCCTTGCCCCATTTTTCTAAATGCAATGGGAGAGACAGCAGAAGAACGCTGAGTAGCATTTGGTAGAAAGAGATTGTCATAAGTTCAGATATTCAGAGATTTGTTTCTACAAATCAGCTTTATTACACCACCTTAAATAGCTACTATAAACAGTTAAGCCACAGTTTATTGCTGATTACATGCAAAGTAAATATTCTTTATTACTGCAATAACAATTCCTCTGCAAGGGGAAATGGCCATGTTTGTTTGAAACTAGTTGAATATAAATACAGTGTTGAATGCTTTTAACATTTTAAAGCATATATACTCAAAATAAGAATGGGAGAGTTCCTAAGATTACATTCTGCCGTTATTTGAACACATCCACATCTAAGTGAAATAAGAATTTATTTTAAACTACTTTGCAGAGAAATAAATTCTACCATTTTCATAAGTTATAGGCCTTTCTTCCATTTTACCTAGCAATGTGCACCACTGCTTAAGTCTCTGTCTTCTGTTTATTAGGTCCTCATAGAGACTGAAAATATTGACCCAGACCCTGGTTGACAGTGCCACATTTGTCTTCCTATCACACCCACCTTTCTCCTCTCCATACTAAAGAGCACAAACTAACAGTGAAAAATTGCTTAATTATAACATTAACTTCTGACCAACTTTCTCTGAGAGTGATACAGAAGCTAGTATCCATTTTTTTTTTTTTTAACATTGGAGAAATTGGGCCACAGGAGCATGTCAACCTACAACAATAGTACTGCTGATCTGTTTGGAGAAAAAGTTTTTGTCTTCAGTTTTACTAAGCACATTGTTCCCCATGAGCCACTCCTGAGAATCACTTTGTGAAATAATGCATAGGTGTCCCTGGCAGGTTTCTCTATGAGGAAGGTTATAATTTGTAGAAGTCATGGAGGAAACACGAGCAGAAACAGACCACACAGTCCTCAGTTAGCAGTAGTGTGTTTAAAGACCCGTGCTGAGCCAAGCAGCTATAGAATTTGTTGTTTTCAGTGAAGCTTCTATTTGCGAGGTCCTGTCTCAGGGTTATGGAGGGAACTCTTTGAGCCAGCAAGCCATATATTCATTTTTTAGTGTGAAAGAATTCTAAATGTGAAAACTTCAAAATCGGTTTCTTGAAAGTTTCCTTGTTTCAGATATTTTCTTAGACTCTAGGCAACAGAATTAGGAAATGCGTTGAACACTCAGGAGTGTTATGGTTTAGATCTGAGCTGTCCCCACAAACTCTCACGCATTCAGAGGCAGGACTTTTGGAAGGTGATTGGGTGAGGGGTGCTGTATCATCAGTGATGAACAGAGTAGCTAAATGTGCAGTTAGGAGGATGAACCTGGCATACAGAGGTCGGTCACCAGGGGTCATGACTTGGACGCATAGTCTTCCTTCCTAGCACCTTCCTTCCCTCTCTGCTTCCCAGTTGACATAATGTGAGCAGTGTTCTTTCCTCTGACCAGCTCCTCCAGGATGTATCTTCTTTGCAGCTAGAAGACCATGCATGGACTGAGATCTCTAGAACTGTTTGTCAGAATGAACCTCTCCTCCTTCAAGTTGCAGGTATCTGGTATTTTGTCCTAGATAAGTCTCTCAAATATGCTTTAACCTGGGGGTGTGTCAACTGCAGTGCAATTTGCAGAGGAAAAACCAATGAAGACACAACAAAGAACCAACCTTAGTTCAGCAAAGCCCTTTTCCATCCCAAGTGTTTTGCTTTAGGTAAGTAGGACATGAATGAAAAGAGAAACTGAAGGTTCTCTGGCCTAATTCTATCTCTTGTACTATGCCACATGGCTGTTTTCTAGCAGGTGGTATTTTTCATTCCTCTTCTTACCCATGACTCCAAAACAGATCTGCTGCGGCTCTTGCCTTGTTGTAGCAGTCAAGGTCAGAGCAGTTAGGGACAGAGAGTTTATGCGTTTAGCATACAGGGTAACCCCTCGGCTCTTGTTTCTGTGATAGCTGAGAGAACAAAATGGTGGACCTGGCATTCCTTGCCATTGTGTGTGTGGTGGGGGTGTGCGTGGAATGAGCTGGAGGGTGGAGTGAGGGCAAGGAAGGGGTAGAGGAAGGAGACTCAGGGAGGAGGAGAAGGGGCTGGGAAATAAGCCCAGAGCTGGTATCTGGGGAAAGGAGAACCAATACCTCTTTTGTTGTCAGGAAAACCCTGGGTACAAAGGGTGAGTTTGAGTTTCACTTCAGGTCAGTTGAGGGCATTGTGAAAAGGCAGTTTTCAGACAGAAAGCTTAGCTGACTGACTCTGAGGTAATTAAATCACTACATTAGACTGCTGACCATGAAAGCAGAAAAACACAAGCACACAAAAAGAAGAAAACAAAAACCTTACATTTGTATCTAATTATGTAATTAAAATATTTACTGTTCCATGTAATAATTATGTGGCTCACATCTGATTATGCTGGAGTTCTCCTAATTGGTTAAAAGTTTTACCCATTCTTCTTGTGGGACCAAATTTGGTTTCATTTAGTCATTTTTCATTCAGGCATCTAAGACTTCCATGCCATCTGACTTTGTTTTATTCTGGCTAGGGTTTTGGCAACTTCTGTGGTAATTTTCAATCTTATTTACTCTCATCAATGATGTCTATAATTATAGGCAGTCACCTGAGGAAAGGATTATTTCTTCGTCCTCCATTTATTTTTCTAGTGTAAATTTTGCTTCACAGGCTCCACAGTGCACAGTAGGCATGGTACCAGAACAGCTCTTCTGCATTGTGCCCCTGAACATCCCCTATAGAGGACTCAGCATTTTGTGGTGACTACTTCCGTTTTCCTCCTTCAATCTCACTTGTATTTCCTGCAGCTGTATGTTTTGATTATTCAAGGACTGATTAAACACATTGCAAATTATCCTAGCACCTTGTTTCTCTTCCTCCCTACTTCCTATCTCTTTTTAATTTTTTATAATCTATTCGTCTTCTGCCATTTCACAGATTAACCCCAAGAGTCATCAGAATAAAGCTTAGAAAAGAAAATTGGTAGAGGGAAAATTAGTCACATTGCTCCAGTTAATAGTGGTAGAAGAGAGTATGTATTTAGGACTAAAAGTTAGATTTTTGCTGCTAGCTGTGAAATTGCATCATTTATTTTCTTTTGCTTCCAAAAAACACAGTTTGGTGAGGGAAAGGGGTTTTACAATAATTCACAGAGAACTCCTAATAACTGGCAGGCAAGAGGCAAGGACTGCTTGCTTCGTGTGAGCATTTGGTATTATCGAAGATTTCTGATGGGGCATCTGGAGGGAATGGAGCAGCTCCCTCTGAGAATGCAATTTGCTGCTCATATCCAAGCTTTTTCTCTTGCGGGGCAGCACCATAGCACTTCTTGTGGGCAAAATGCCTTTGTCTAATCAAAGAGAGCTCAGACCTCAAGGGTGGGTGATCTGCCACTCACTGAATCCTGGGGTGGGAAGATGAAGACAGATTCAAGATGGTGCCATCTGAGTGGATGCAACTGGAGAATTTGTCCTAACAAACACCTGCCATTCACCTTGGCCCCCTGCTGCAGACAAGATCCCATCACTTTCAAGGTGACAAGAAGATGATAAACCATTATGTTTTCCTCCTCCGGTGCACTCATTAGAAAATATGATGGTGACAGTCCTCAACCAGAAGCAGTTTTGCCCCTGGGTACACGTGGCAATATCTGGAAACACCTTTGTTGTTAGAACCTAAATCTCTTCCAGGCAATGCCGCTAATGGTCCTGTAATTTGGAGGATGGACCAGTGCAAAAAAGGGTTATTCAGCTCCCACTGTCATAGTGTCCAAGTCAGAATTCCTGATTGGAGGCCTTTCCTTCTCCAAGGTAACAGAGGCACTTTAGAAAAAATACTTTTCTGCAGATGCCCCTCAATCTGTCCGCAAGCATGGTCAAGAGAAGAGAGCTAAGTAGGAGTGCTAAGACATTCATGGGTGACGTTGTGACAATGTCTCCACATTTGGCCAAGTCAGAGAGCGGCTCCATTTGCCCAGACACTCCTCAGAGAGCCCAACAGAGAAAGCTGGCCTGAGGACCCCTTATGTGAAATGCTTGGAACCACATTCCAGATTTTGGAGTTTTTGCATTCTGGAATATTCGCATAGATTTTCCCCTCTGAGCAGCCCTAGTCTAAAAACTCAAAATCTGTTTTGGAGCATTTTGAGTAAGGCTGCTCAACATATACAGAGCTATATGTTCAACATATTATATATAAATAATATATATATAATAATAATGTGTTCAATTTTATATGTACATGGTAGAAATATTTGAAATATTGCCAAATATCCTGGGAAGGGCACACAGTATTATGTGTATTTTTTCCTAAGACGAATGTATACATAACCAGTGTTGATGGAAAAGTGACTCCTGTATTGGCTTTCTGCGATTGTCATAACAAATTATGACCAACTGGATGGCTTGGGACAATAGTGAGCTCACCTCTTGGGCTTGCAGACCAGAAGCTGAAGGGCAGGGTGTCGGTAGGGCTCCACTTCCTTGACAGGGACCCGGTCTCTTTTTTCTCTTGGCTTCTGGTGCAGCCTGGCAGCTCCCCAGTCTCCACCTGTGTCCACATCACCTTCTCTGTCCCTCTCTGTGTCCTCTTCTCCTAGGAGGACACGTGTCACCGAAGGTCAGGCCAGATGTAAATCCAGGGTGACTGGTTCTTGAGATTGTCTATTACATCTAAAAGGACCCTTCTCTGCAGAAGGTGGAAGTCACAGGTTCGGGGCCTGGGGAATGGACAGATTTTGGGACCTGTGTTCAAGGTATCATCACCTTTTTGCAAACAACTCGGTCAGCTGTGTGTTCTTGCAGCCCCACAGCTGGGGGACTGGCAGGGCTGGGTCCCCCCGCATGATGTTTCCTGGGGGGAAAGACGAGAAAGCGAGTCCCCAGCGACGTGGACCTGGGGAGGGCTGCGGAGGGGGAGCTCACTGCAGAGCAGAGTTTGTGGGGCCAGTGTCCGCACCCTGCAGGCTCGGAGTCGCCCTGCACAGATTGTGGGCTGATATAAAAGCAAGAAGAGGGCGATGCCTCTGACCTGGTTGGCGTGGCCCCAAGTCGCCCTTATCCTCCGCTTGACTTTTGCCTGAGAGCCGTGACAAGTGAGTCCACAGCTCCTGCAGAAAGGAGAGCCACTGTCCCCTCCGCACGCATTTCCACTCCTCTCCTTCCCTGGCTCAGCTCTGCACCCTCAGCCCCTCTGTCACTGACAGCAGCTGCGGCCAGGAGCACCGACGGCCAGGACGGATTCACGGGGTGCGGAGGCCTCCTGCCTCCTCCCCACCGCCTGCTCTCGGAGCCTCGGCTGGGCCCCTTGGCTGGGCCTTTGATCTTCTCCAGAGCAGCCCTCTCTCTGCCCACGTGGCCGGGGTCCCTGGTGAGCAGCGGAGGCGCTGACCCTGGAAGCTGCTTTGAAGGCTCCTCACAGCCCAGGACTGGGAAGGGGCTGGCTCTGGCCCTGCCTTGCTCTGAGGTCTTTTGTTCGCAAGGGACAAGACAGCAGCCCTGCTTTCGCACAGATTTTCCGGGCTGCAGGCCCCGCACACACGTACCCTGCTCTGACCTGGTGGAGACGGGACATATCTTGTTGCATTTTTAACACCATTTTACTCTACATGCCCGAAAAGATAAGCCTTTTTGTGGGAAAGCAGCTGCTTTGGATCAGATTCAAGGCAGTAAATTTAAAACAAACTCAACGCAAAGGAAGCAATGACAGGGATGAAGAAGCGTGACTGTCAGATTGGTTTTGTCTTTCATGTACACTGACTACCTGACTTCCCAATTCAACATTTTCATCACCTAATCGGACAATTTACAAAAGACTCTTTTAGTCATTGTCACATAAATTGTGATGCTTTAGAAACGTTCATGTACTTTTTTTTTGGTTAGAAATAATCTTTTTAATTAGCTCTTTCCAAGAACTTTCATTCATTCATTCACTCACTCAATCATTCATTCAGTCCTGATTAACTGATGGTATTTTTGAGTCTGTCGCTTTGTATCTACAACTACTGCTCAATGTTGTCATCATTTGAGGTGGGGTTAGGATGTTTCAGTCACTCATTCATTCATTTATTGAGGAGGAACTCATAGCACACCTATTAGGTTCCCAGACATTATAGAGGTGCACAAGTTCAGGAAGGAGTAAGACCAAATTTGGATCTCTTCTTTAATAGACCTCACAGTTCAATGAGGAAGACAGGCATGAAAGAAGGAAATTTCTAAATAAACACTTAAATCAAGTAGAGTGTCAAAATGATATACAAAAGGAATAATCTAGAGAAGTTTCCCTGAAGAAAGTGATGTTTTAATAAGGGCCAGCTCCAAGAAGGGTGTTCAGGGGAGAAGGAAAGAAGGCCGGTACAAAGGCAATGGGTTGGGCCGGCGTTGGCACCAAAGCATTATTCCTAAGGAGTATAGGGAGCTACAGTAAGAAAGAGAAGAGAGCAATGAAGGTAATTTTAGTGATACTTTTTATTTAACCTCAAAAATTTCCCATTCCACATCATTTTAGGATGTGATCAGCATGCACATTAATGAGCTATTTTACCTTCTTGATCTATAGTAAATATTTAAATTCTTTTTATACTTTCATCATTTTCAATTTGGACTTGCCGCATTGCAAGTGTCCAATAGCCATGTGGCTGAGGGCTACCAGATTGGGCAGCAAGGTTCTAGAGTATGAGAGATGAGAACAGAAATGCTGGCTTATGGAAGGGCTAGAATACTAACTTCTGTGGCATTGAATTGGCTAAAGATGAGAAAGATTGGGAACAAAGGGACTTAGAGTGGGCAGTTGCAATCTGCCAGATGAAAGATGATGAGACAACAAAGATGTAAAGAAGAGAATAACTTGGAGGAATATTTCGAAGAAGGAGCCATCTAACTCAGTGGAATCTAGATCCTGGTTTGTTGTGGTCATGGCTTAGGGTTCTGGAAGAAGCGTATCTCTAATCATTACTGGGGATATCAGAGCAACACCAGGGTGAGGAGACAAGGACATTTGTTTTAGACTAATTGAGACCTAGATACCTGTTAATTAATAAGGCCTCCATCAAAGAGAGATAAGAATCACTGCCCAGGGCCAGTACAGTGGTATCTGAGAAGATGCCTGTGTCTTAGGCCACTTCTCTGCATTTTCTTGATTTAGACCCAACTGCCTAAGAGATGTGGAATAGGAACACACAAAACTGTCCTCTTCATAAAACAACTGCGGTGCTGAATTGACCACATGGAAAACAACCTTGAGAGAGACTGTGTAGTGTAGGTAGACGCTTGTGTAACTGACAATAGCTTTCAGAGTCAACAAGGAGGACACCTTGTTTCTCGAAGTGTTTCCCACTCAAGAATCAAAGGCTGATGAGAAGGAAGAGGTTAAATAGCTAGCAAGACAGGTTCTGTGTGGCGTTTCTTTTCTGTGTTCTAGCACTGTTATGGTTTAAATCTAGATGCCTCCCTAAAGCCTCAAGTGGTCCTAGACAGAGCTTCTCAAGGGGATTGAGTCATGCAGGCACAGCAGCAGACTCTCAGGAGATATGGCCTGGTCAGGGGAGGTGGGTACAGGGCTGTGGCTTGGAAGGCTTCATCTCCCCCACCAGCTCCTCCCTTTGCCGTCTCTGCTTTCTCACCACAGACAAGAGCTGCATCTCCTTGGTGATGCCCCTCCCCCCTGCCATCCTGCCTCAGAGCCATGAAGTGAAACCTCTACAAACTGGGAGCCAACATAAACCTCTCCTTCTTTAGTTTGTGGGTGTCGGGTATTGTGTCTCAGTGATGGGGAAGTGACTAAGACAAGCACCCTTTCTGTATTACCTACTGCATTGCTCATTCATGGCTTGTCTCTACTTAGCTTCAAAGATCTTGATTGAGCTCAGCAGATACAGACCTTTTTAAGAGAAAAGGTGAGGTTCTGGAGGAGTTCCATTAGAATCCAGGAGCTCGTGGGTCTGGTGGACATCCTTCATTGTTGAATTGTGGGGGAAACCAGAGCCAGGAGGCAGTAATAGTGCAGCTTCAGAAGGCATTCACTACCATCAAACTGACACCAAGGCCGCTACTCAGTCCACACCAGGCTGTGTGGGGGTGGTGCACCACCTGAGGGGGCATTGAGCTTGAGGACCATCTGTGCGGCCACTGCCCAAGGATGTGGCAACAAACTGGCATGAGGATCATATTGGTTTTGAGGGGAAAGGCAGGTAAAGGTCTGCAGGTTCTGGGTGTCACTCCTGGCATGAAAAGCCTTGGGAACATACAAAGTGAAGAGATGTGGAAGGAAGGTGGGGTGTTGAAGAATGAATGGGCTCTGGGCGGATGGAGCATTCTGCTAGAACAACGGGGCGCTCCCAGAACACTGACGGATGCTGGCAGAGGATAGTCTTATGTGACACCTCCTGAAACATTCTTTCACTGATCTTCACACAGGGTAAAGGGAGGGGGCTTCCAGTTCTCAAGCAGAGGGAAATGGAGCAGAGCCCAAAGGTGGAGGCAAGCTGGAAAGTGGGGGCAGCCATCTGAAAGTCTAGTTAGAGAGCTACAGCCTGTTCCAAGGGGAGAGAGCGCTTGCCCCTACTGCACAAGTGTAGCTTGAGGATGCTGGGAGGTCACTGAACCAGTCTGCCTCCTAATTTCCCTATTTGTACAAGCTGAATCAAAATACTGGCCCTGCATGGCAGGTTCACTGGGATAACATCTATGAATAACTTGGTACATTAAAGTGAATTTTCCACTCCTGCCCGCCTTCTTTCTCCTCCTTCGTGAGTGGCCATGCATTGCAGTACTGGAACTCTTATTGTCATGACAAGTTGAATTTTTAGTTTTAAATACACAATTTCCTGCTCAGTCAGAAACTCACTAGTTTAATATGTATGGGGAGCCTCTGTTTACAATTGGAATGGTTAAAGATACCTCCTTAGTCCAGACTTTCAGGCCTATGACTCTAACTCTGTTTCTTAAAATGTTCACCTGCTGTAATCTTGTTGGTTTTCTTCTCAGAATGTACTCAGAGTTTGACCACTTTTCAACATTTTTCTGCTAGCACTGCGTGAGGGCCACTCTGACCTGTGACGTGGACTCCTACAAGAGGTTCCCGATTGGTCTCTGTTTGCTCCTTTTCGTCCTCAGCCCATCCATTCTTACATAGCAACCAGAGGTGCTTGTCTAAATCTTCCAAATATTATTGCTATTATGCTGTCTGCAAACTTTTCCATGGCCCATCTCTCTCAGCACAAAGGTCAAAGTCCCTACAATGGTATGCACAATCTTTGCAGTCTGCCCTTCTTGTCATTTCTCTGATTTCACCCTTCTTGATCCTGTCCTCAACACCAAATAAGCTCTAACTGTCCCTGCCTTGTCTGCCCCAGAGCACAGACTGGTACCCTCTTATCTCCAGATGTTGGCATTTTATGTCCTTTGCCCGGAAGGCCCCACTTTCCCCTTCCAAGCCTAGACTCCACTGGCATCTTCTCAGTGATGCTGTCACTAAACCCCCAAAATTCCAATGTGCCACTCTTGATTCTTCTCTGAAAGTACCCATCACTTTCTACTACCTTGCTGTATTTGATTGAATCCTAAAGGCTATCCCTGAGGGTTATCCATCTATTATGGGCCATCACAAAAAACAAAACAAAACAAAACAAAACTATCAAGAACAATTTGACTATTCAGTTAAAAACAATACTAATTTACGTATGTTAAAATGTGAAAAAGTATGTGCTAAAAATAAGTGAAACAAGATACCAAACTTACTCATTTACATTTTTTTTAGTTATTCAATTTTTTTTTTATTTAAGAGAAAAAAAGACATATAAGAAAGACAAAAAGCAAAAGAGACAAATGACTAGAGCAAATGCACAACAGTAACATTATAGGTTTACAAAACAGAATGATAGAAACTTGACAATGGTTGCAATATTGCGTGTTGTTATCTTCAAAATGGTTATTTACATTAACAGATATAGACATGTAAAATTGACCTAACCATGAGTATTAACTGTTCTTTCTCAATAACTAATACATTCAGCAGTATGTTCGTTTTAGTTATCTTACATATACATATATACAGATTTACATCTTTTCCTTATCCCTTCCCTCTTTCCCCCTTTTCCCTTCCCAATTACTTTTGCTCTTCGAACTGTTTTTACCCTTACATAGTATTTATTATAGATTTTGGATCATATATACTTTTTCCGTTTCTTACACTAGGGAGACAATACGGTATTTACACATGTGGGTTTGATTTATCTCACTTATGAGTATGGTCTCAAGTCGTGTCCATTTACTTATAAAAGTCTCAATGCAATCTTTCTTAATTTTTCAGTGCCTAGTTTTGCTTCAGAAAACATCAAATCCAGGAGATCCAGGGCTTTGGACTATTCGTTTCCTGTCCAATACAGGGGCTAGGACTTAGCAGGCGCTCAGTGGTAGTAACTGAATGAATGCGTAAGGCTCCGGTCCTACCAAAAAGCAGCTGTGATGCTAAGGCAGAGACATTTAAAAATAGGCATCATATAACGAGGGCCGGTTTGATTGTCTAGTGTTAAGCTTGTGTTCAGCAAAGCCTCAAAGGAAAAGGGCAGGGTTTTTATGCTAAAGCTTCTTCTAGTTTAATTACAAATGTACTATGGGGCTAAACCTGAGACGCGTTAATAAAGAGCAAGAAGACCTACTTCCAGTCTTCTTTCCCAGGGCCAAAGTGTATTTAAGAAGCTCAGGGTGTGTGAGCAGGCTCCGGCTTTCCCCTCCACTGAAGACCATAAACCTCTTTTTCTCTCACGAGCCTGCACTTGACCTCCTGCTCCCCTCCTGCTCTTGGATCTCTGAAACAGCTCCATGACAAGGGCATCTAATCGTCTCTAGCATGCGACAACATTTGGTTCGGATTCCCTTATCGGCCGCCCGCTTCTTCTCTCCTGTTCACCCGACCTCCGCCCCCACCCCCAGGAGGCCTCGTGGGGACCTCGGAGATCAGCGACACGCCCAGTGCTCCTTCCAACACTTCATGCAGAAAATCTCTTAGAGATGTGATTGCAGGGCCCTAGATCTGGAAAATACCTGTCACTCAGGCCTGGACATCTGTGAAAGGAATTCGTTCCAAGGACATGGCTTGGTCCCTGGCATGTATTTTATTATTAGAAAGCAATTTAATATTCAGTAATAGGCTTTCCTAAGATTTAATATAAATGCAACTACTCTCAATGTATTTTCATTTGGTATTTTTCAATTGGTTTCTTTAAATAATTTGAAAACTCCAGTTTGGCGTCTCTTGATAGCTATGTATAAAAGGAGGTTTCAGTTAGATTTTTGGCGAGTGGACTTTTGACTTTGAAAAATGTATGGGTAGCATTATAGTAACTTTAAAATATGTTTCACATTGTTTTTTTATTGTATACAAGCAGTATGAATTTTTATTACATGCAAGAACTATGAAATTGAATTAATGCCAATGTGCATTTTTATATTTCCCATTATGATCATCACATTATTAGTGCTCAGGATAGCAACTTCAACTAAAATGAAACCTTAAACATGGCTTCTAATTGACTCGTAGAAAACTAAAACTATTGAAGACATTGTCTTTTATAATCAGAATTAATTTCAGATTTCTATACTCCATGCAAACACTTTTAAATATGCCACATTATTGTGTGGGAGGAAAAATTGAAACTTGTGTCTCTGTGTCTCTGCTGACCTTTGAGAACTAACTTTATGATTCGTTTGAAAAAGTGCCCTTCTTTGAAAGCTAAGCTATTTTCTAAAGCTCCATTTAATCCATAGTCACTGATTCACTGTGACCCATGGTCCTTAATCAAAAGCAAGTGTTAGGAAAATTCCTTACATGTAAATGTGAGTTCTCCTTGTGCTTTCTAAATGCAACGAGAAAATAAAACATAATTAATACATAAGTTGTGTGTTGAAGTCACACAATTCTCAGAGAATTTTAAAAGTTTAGTCTTTCATTTTTAAGAAATTGTAAAGTGAGGCAGACATATTTGTTAATATTGGCTGTGTTTCTTTGGATGAATGTTTTATTTCCTCTAATTTGTCTTCTATTCTTAGAACACATCATGTAATAAATTATAACTGGTAAATATGCTTTATTTTTGAATAACCTAACTATATACACTTATTAGCTTTCTGTTCTCCATAATTTTTATAAAATTCTATTGAGTAATCAAAAAAAAAACCTGACAAGCTACAATTGTTTCAAGATTTTGAAGGTACGGCTAACATTTGGGAAGACAATGCAATAATTTAAAAAGTGGTTCTATGGTTTTTAATATTAAATTTAATAGCTCTGTAGTTTACTATGTAGACTACTTAAATGTGTAACTGACAAGTCTTATTGTTTCTTAGCTTTCAAATAGCACCTTTAACCGACCACCAAATACAGTTAAATTTCAGTACTGTCTTTACATTTTAAAAACTCTTCAAATAATCTTTAATGTTTTAAGTGTTTTATTTAGTTTTTAGTTTTATTTAGTTTGATATTTGTGTCATTCTGTGAAAAATTAGTCCTTTCTAATTATATAACACTAACCCAGTCTTTTAAAAACAGTGCCATTAAGATATAATTCACAGAATCGCACAGTATGTGACCTTTTGTGATTGACTTTTTTCACCTTACATAAAATTTTCAAGGTCCATTCATGCTGAGGTGTTCATCAACCTTTAATAATTTTCTTCACCAAATAACATTCATTGTATGAGCATATCATATTTTTACCTCGGTATTCATCATTTGATAGACATTTGTGCTATTTCCACTTTTGGGTTATTATTAATACTGCTGTGCACATTTGTGTATAAGTGTTTATGTAGGCATAAACTTCTTTTGGGGATCACCTTAGAAGTCAGGTTGTTGAGTCACATGATAACTTTAATGGTAATTCAAATTTTGAAGATATGCTAGCTGCAAAAAAAAAAAAAAAAAAAAAAAAAAAGGGCAGCTACCAGTGGTGTATAATAGTTTCAGCATCCTCTGCATATTCCCTGATGTTTATTATTCTTTGTTTTTGGTAATAGTCCTCCCAGGGGATGTGTCATTGTGTACCATGATGCTTTTTATTTGTAGTTCCCTGATGGCCACTAAACTAATCTTAGACTAAACCAGAAAGGTATGATTTTCCACAAACAAAGATACATTTTTTAGAATTTCAAACTTTTTTCCAGAAAATCCATGCATTAAGTATGCTAATGCATATAATATCTACCTTTCTTAATTTTAAAAATGTGAAGATTGGCTTGATGGGATAGGAGATTTTGTGGATAAGTCAATCTTTTTCTTATAATACTCAGTCATAGAATACAAAATTGTCAGGCTCTTAAGAATTGGAGTAACTGTGGTTGTTTAAACCTATGCTGTTTCTTCACATGTGTGGATTCTTTTAATTCTCACCACAGCTCTGTGGCATAATCATTTTTATTTAGGAGTTGACAGAGTTACATCACTTGTTCAGTGTTGTATATCTAGGGGGAGTTGGAACAGACCTTCAAGCCAAGCTCTGCCTGACTCCAAAGCCTGCACTAACCATCACTGCCTCCCTTTTGTCTCTTAAATACTGTTCTCAGTTGGAGGTACTACAAGACCTGGAGTGTTCTTTCAACTCCTGTGTGATTATTGTTTAAAGGAGTCTTTAACCAATGTCCCACAATGTAATACTTTTTTCTAAACTTAGTCAGTTGATAGATAACTTGTGTATATTCTAGACCTAAGTCCATGTGAGGGTATCTGAAAGAAAATAATAGCTATTGCTTATTGAGCTATTAGCATGTCCTGGATACTGAATTAGATTCTTGATACTCATTTAATATGTGCATCAAACACATCAAATAGTCCTGAAGGGACCTAGAGTCTAGCCAAAGACATGAGATATATATTTCAATGCACAAAATAACACAGAAAAGAGATACAAATGACAATGAATGACACCATCATGCAGCATGAGATAAATTGAATCATCTAAATGACACGTGTGATGTGTGTAGAGAAGATTGTGCTGGCCCGAGTTCATTGACATAACTGTCTTAGCTAAGTGTGGTGGTGCTCTGCTTTAGTCCCAGTTACTTGAGAGGCTGAGGCAAGAGGATCTCAAGTCTGTGGCCAAACTGGTCAACATAGCTATCTCACAACAACAACAACAACAACAACCACAACTACAGTGACAGTGACAACAAAATAAATAAAATCATAGGTCTGTGATAGTCGATTTTGATTGCTGAAACAAAATATTTGAGAAAAACAATGTTAGAGAAGAAAGATTTAATTTCTGATTTCAGAGGTTCAGCCCATTGCTAGCCAGTGGCATTGGTTCAGGTTCAAAGTTAAGCAGAAACCTCACGGGGGAAGGATGAGTGTGGGGAAAGCTGCTCACCGCATGGAGGCCAGGAAGCGAGAGTGAGAGAGCCAGAGAACCTGTACCAGGAGGCTCCTTCCTCCCCCTTCAGCCTCTGTTCCATCCAGGGCTCCACACTATTGGTTGGTGCTGCCCACATTCAGGGTGGTATCCCCCATCAGTTTGCTGTCCCATATGCCACTGTGTCTGGAACACCCCCCAGGCACACCCATGGGTGCTTTACCAACTTCCTTGGTGTTTCTCAGTTCAATCAGGTTGATTCCCAGCAGTTTATCTTCATTTGCTAAACCACTGAGCAGGAGATCTAGAAACACCGCCAAAAAGTCATTTTCTAGTTTGTAGGTAGAGCCCTAGGAAGGTGGTACCATCTTACTATTCCTATAGTTGGTTTCCACTTAACAGCATTCTGATTTACATGGCTATATTACATTTCTTCATGTGATTGTTGCATCAACCAGGTGAAAAAGCAAATCAAGTGGGGTGTTAGTTCCATTTCCTAGATGAAAAACTACCGCTCTAGGAGTTGAGTCATTTGTTTCTGGTCACATACTAAAGGTCTGGGGTCTTCCGTGCTCCTACTACTGCCTTCTTACAGAGAAAAACCAGGAACCATGAGTTATAGCTAACAGTCTGTCCACTGCTAGAGTCATGATTTCCCTATTAGTATAAAATGCTTTTTCAGAAATAAACAGAGCAGAAAAATTTTTGTTTTATGGATGTGGAAGTCGTTCTCAGGGTGGGAACTTAGGGAAGGAGTAAATAGAGCCATCACTAGTGGCAACTCTTGCGTCACCAGCCTCGTGGAGAATGTGATCATCAGAGCTTTTCTGTCTGAGGGGAGGGCAGCTGATACCGGCTGTGTTCTCAGAGGGAGCTCGTCAGTTAACCGACAGCACAGGGCACGGAGAAGTTAATCAGCGCCCACCCCAGCCTGCTGTGAGCTCAGCCTCCAGACATTTGTAGGAGGGTCCAGTTGAAGTCATCCTTCCTTCCTTCAGTGCTGTGTGGCTTTTCTTGTATTCAGTAAATAGGAGTGTCGAGGCCTGAGGGGTTCATCTCTAATCCTCTACTGCGGCCAGGATTCCTGGTGGAACCTCAGGGTGAGCAGGGGCAAAACAAAACAAACAAACAAGCAAACAAACAAAAAACAACCAACTGCAACCCCAAACAAGACAAAGGCCATTGACCTCAAGGAAGCAGGGGAATGCAAAGTGCCCGCCTTCTCTCATGATGGTGCCGGAGAGGGATGCATCCCTGGACGTGCACAGGGCCTTCCCAGAGCAATCCCAGTGCATAGTGATGCTCTGATGGAGGCAGCATGTCCTAGGAGGCCAGCACTCAGGGCATGACCCAAACACAACTTGCTTTCCTTTTCTCCATGGGGCTTCAACTAACTCCTCTTGGGAACAATTTGAATCAGGAGGAAAATAGAAAATGTTGTTCTCTGTTTAATTATTTTCTTGAGATTGTCTTTAGTGTTTTTTTGTTGTTTTTGTTTTGTTTTTTTTCTGACAGCTTTGAAGATTCTGTCTTTTTGCTGGACATCTGGGTTTTGATCGCTGTGTCATGGAAGCTTCTTTTTCTATTGTAGGTAGAAGGTGGTCTGTTTGCCTTGCTTACCTGTATGCTGAGCTCTTTCCTCACACTTGGAAAGTTTCTAGTATGATGTCTATAAACACATTTTTCTATTCCATATGTGCTGTCTTCTTATTTCTCTCTAACTCCAATTATCCTTAAATTAGACCTCTTAGCATCCTCTGGTGGTTGTTGGATAAGTTTTTCTTGTGCTTCCATCCTTTTTAAGGTTTCTCTGAGTAATTTCTAGTGAGTTTCCATTTTGTCCTTGACTTCAGAAACCTGTTTTCACATTGGTAATTTCTGCTATTTAAAATTCTATAAAATGTTTTAATCTCTAGTATTTCTGCTTTGCACCTTTGTGGCATCTATATCTTCAGTAAATCTTTGGTTATCATGTTTTGAACCATTTTGGTCAGCTTTTCCAATTTTTTTTTGCCATGTGTACATTGGGTAGTTTGCATATTAATTCCACCATCTTTTGTGCCATGTTCTCTTTGAACTCAGCAAATGTCTTCAGCTCCTCTTTAATCATTTGGTACAGCTCCACTATCTAGTGTCTGCTTATCTTTCCATCAGTCCTCCTTGGATCTGCTTTGGGAGAGTTGGGAGTCTTTGGGGACATTTTATTGCCGTGTGTGTGTGTGTGTGTGTGTGTGTGTGTGTGTGTGAATTTAATTTTGATCTGAGGGTTAAGGTCAAATAGAGTGAGGAGAGTTTGTTGTTGATATGAGAATCTCCCTAGTCTTTTTTTCATATTTGGGTGTAATCTGAAAAAGTATGTGGATTTTCAGGTAAATGTTCATACATTTACCTCTTGCTGGAAATACAGATTCCCCATTTTAAATTTATTAGCTGAGAACTCTTGTGTCCTATCTGTACAATAATTTCTTTTCCCAAATCACGTAGAATCGTAAGAATAACTCTGGTTGTATTAGTGACTTCCCTGTTGCTGGGACAAAATACTCAACACCCGCAAATCAGAGACAGTGAGGCTTACTTGCTTCACAGTTTCAGGGGGTGCAGTCCACAGCAGGCTAGGCCTAAGGCAGAAGTGGCATTGTTGAAGGGTTGGGTGAGGCAAAGTTGACAGGAAGGAGCTGGGGACAAGAATCCACCTTTCAGGTCACACTCCGTACTCTGCTTCCAGGCTCCACCTCAGAAAACACGAGACTTTTGGGAGACATTTTAGATCTAACCCGTAATACTTACTTTAGTACAGAGGGAAACTATAACCTCAGTGCATGTGTAGCATGTGTAGATTTATAACAGCTTTTTCGTAACCTTTGCATGCAGAAGAACTTTCCAGGCAACCATATGAGCAATTGGAAAAAACAATCCACCAGGACTGATGTATAAGGGAAATGACTAAAAGTTCCAATAAATTAGCCACCAATTAAAATGAATTTTCAGTGCTGTTAATGGTAAAATGAACACTTAAAAACACTGCCAATAGACAACAAATTGGTTAACCTAAGGAGAAATACATACCAAGAACACATATATGTATACACATAGCTACAGATACATGTATATCTCGAGAATACTGACCATAATTTCATTTCTTAGGAGACATTTTAAGGAAATGATTAAAGTTTAACACACTAAACTAACAATAGTTATTACATCTGAATAATAGAAACAATTTAAACCAGGATTCAAAAATAGAAAGTGATAGATTATGTTACAACTGATCTATTTGAGGTAATATTATACTTAATCATAATTTGTTGATAATGAAAGAGTTCAAGGACCTATAAAAACAATCATGATAGACAGTTAAGTGAGAAAAGGACATAATTTTCCTACGATGTGCCATTTCCACTGTGTAAATATACGCATGAATAAGAGTTAGTTATATCTAGATGTGGGAATCTGATCCAGATTCCAACATTCAAACCAATAAGAATTCTTTTTTCATGCACCAAGCTTCATTTTATGAGAAAGAAATAAATCACAAATAACTGAGTCAATGTGAAGAATTTGTTTAAAAGTGCACGTCCCAGGGTAGAATCTATGGGGAGTGAGTTTATTCTTCTGCAGCTCTTAAAAACAATATGTTTCATGGTGACCCCGAGGGTGGCACTCTGAGGCGCCTTTGACATCAAGAATGGTTTTACTCAGTGTGGTTTCAATACTAGATAAGCATATTGTCATCCACTGCTTGAAAGCTGGTGGGCCATGTAGGGGACATATGCAAATCTAATGGAAGCAGAAGGGTCATTTAATCAACATGCACAGCATTCTCCCTTCACGCTGGTGATCAGAGATTTACTGTCTTGGGGGAGCAAGTTCTAGTCACACAAGGATCTATATTTTTATTAATATTTACTTCATTAATGGATCCTACTTGGCTCCAAACCTACTCCCCCACAAGGAGGTTTATGTGTGGATGGTGAGAAGAAAGCAGTTTCCAAGTGTCTTTAGGCGACTGGAAACATCCACTCATGCCAGCGGAAAGGACAAGTTCCAGCCTTCGTGCATGGAACAGTGAGCGGGGAGAGACCACCAGTGTGTCTTACCGGGCTGCGTCCTCCCTGCGTGCCTGTCCCTGGCAGAGCGTCCCGATGTTACCAGCGGAAGGCTGGCGTCTCTCCAGGAAGCAAAGGCTCCTTTTCGTACACCGAGCTGCCATATGTTTTGAGTTGACGTCGATCCTTTCAGGCTTTGCGAAGCGCCCTCGGGGCGGGGCTGTACGGGAGCCTTTGGATCTGCTTCTGAAGACGTGTCCCTGTGACCATTCTGTGTATTTTAACAGCTTTGTTTGTAATTAGGGACACATATTTCAACATGGCTTAGAATCAAATACGAGCTCTGAATTGAAGACAAACTTTTAAATCAGCTGCCAAAGCAGTATTCTTTCACAGTGTGTCTGCTGCGGCGGCTGGATTTTGCGTGGTGTGTTATTGGACCGCACAGGAGCGATGCCCAGGCTCTGCAGATCCAGGTGTCCTGGGAATGCCTGTCATTGCCCGATGTCCTGACGCCCGATGACGGGGCTTCCCATGTGACTCACTGGCTCCTGTATCTTCCCCAGCTTTTGTGCCTCTGCCACTTCCTGTAAATGCATTGGAGCGGATAAGCCGTTTCGGGTCCACCCTGAACTCCAAGCAAGTCAGCAGTTGTTTGGCGTGGAACTAGACCTTGAGGGAATGAGAGTACCTGTTATTATGACAGAACAAAGCAAAGTCCTCTCTGGGACAAAAATAATGCCCTTCTTGTTGTGCAAAGGCCAAATATAGAGGTAAGTAGTTTAAACAAGTTCTCTAAAAATTCACTGTACCAGTTGTCAAAATGGTGCTTCGTTTGTTTGTTTTTGGCACTGAGACTGAACCCAGGGCTGTTCACTGAGCTACACCTCCAGCCCTTTTTACTTTTCGTTTTGAGGGAGGGTCTCACTGAGTCACTCTGGCTGTCCTTGAATTTGCCATCCTCCTGCCTCAGCCTTCTGAGTAGCTGGGATCACAGGAGTACACTCTCGCACCTGGCTCCAAATGCAGCCTCTCTCAATACACAAAATCAAACCAAACCATCCCTCCCTCCGTCGCTGCTGCACATTTTGTTTTCTTTTTTCATTAGTTTATTTATCCTATAAATATTTATCAAGACTTCAATCTGTCCCAGACCCTGTGCTTAGCACTGGGAATACAAAAAAAAGACAGTGTCCCTGACCCAAAGAGGCTCAGGGTCCAAGGAGTCCAAATAAATAGGCAATTAAAATGCAGTGTTCCCGAAGCACCCCTCCTGCACTTATTTATTTAGATGTCTTCTTCTATTTATGCAGATGACTTCATTTGAATTATGGGAGCGGAGCCTGCATCTCAGATATATTTGATTCCCTGGCATCTGGGCCACATTTGCTGTGCTTAATATATGCACTTAAATTAAGTAAAATCTAGCAAGTGACAGATTGAGTGGTGTTTGCACTTTTTGTTTGTTTGTTTGTTTTTATAAACTTTTCATGTTTTTAAAAAATACTAAAAACATTTAATCCAAATTGATGCAAACCTGAATCCAAAATATCATGTTTTTAAAACATTTTTATCCTAAAGAGAACAGAATCAGTTCTTGTGTGAAATGCATCATGTCTTTTTTCTTTTCTTTTCTTTTCTTTTTTTCAGAACTGGGATCAAGCTAAGGGCTTTTGCACTGAGCTGCGTTCCATTTCTAAAACAAACAAAAAAAAATTTTTTTTTAAATTTTGAGACAGGATTTCACTTAGTCACTAGGTTGCCTGGGTTGGGCTCAAGCTTGTGACCCTCCTGCCTCAGCCTCCAGAGTGCTGGGATCACACACATGTGCCACCACACCTTTTCTGAGACCCTGCTACCTTATCTCTAATAGGAGAATACAAAACAAAATATAGCATATATTTTAAAATAAAATTAGATTAGATCATGTATAAAAACTTCCGTAAAATACGAAGTGAGATGAAATATCAGTGGTGAATCACAGAGTCAACTAATCAGATAGAGAAATCTATTAGGCATTGTAGTAGATGAGATCATTGTTTTCTGTCCATCCTCTCGTCCTGGGGGAACTACCTTTCCCAGGTCCGTGTGACTTCCTCGTGGTTCTGCCTCTGCCTCAGCAGGAATTCGATGGGCCCTGCCTCTTGGGAACTGAGGCTCCCAGGCCACTGGTGTGGCTGGGGTGTCTGAAGGAGCTTCAGCTCCCGTGTGAGAAATCCCAGCTGTATTGATCTCTGCTCACCTGAGGCCTGGCTGTTTAGCTGCCCAAGATTTTTTTCTTTCCTTCTTACATATTCCTTTCTTTTGCTTAGTTACCCACTGTTTTTATTTCTTCCCTGTTATAATCATTGCCAAAAGCTCTCTTCCAGGGTGATTTTAATTAATCTTTGGCACTATCTATTGGGATTTTATGTATTCATTCTGCACACACTTTTGAATACGGGAGATATGATTTTCTGAATTTTCAAATTTATCACCTGAAGGACTTGTTCAAACACCTTTAACCCCCTCACTTAGTAAACTCAAGGCAGAGCCTGTGAATTTGCACTTCTAAACAGTTTCCAGGTGACAGTGACCGGTGACCCTGAGGCTGATGATTGTCTCTGAGTTAGCACTGTTAGGTCTGCACAGGAAAGGAAATCCTGCCATTCCTGTCCAGTGAGGCCCGAGTGTTTAGGAGAGTTTGCCCACCCGGAAAGAGACAGCAGACAAAAACCCCAATAGCTGTGCTCTCGTACGCCCATCTCTGTCTACATCAGAGGCCCAGCGGAAGAGTGCCGGCAGGGAAATCCAGCAGTGAGGGTCAGCCTCCAGGGACACAGCAAGGGACAAAGCGTGGAGTTGGGTAGTGGGACTCATGGTTTCTATCTAACTGTCCCTGCAAAGCTTCATGTGCTCACAGGTGTGGCTTCAGAGGAGTGACTGTGATACAGGGGAAAGAAACTCCCAACCTGCAAGATGTCCAGTGTAGTTTGCATTCTCTAAGGTTAAAGAATGAATTTCGGGAACAACAGAGGTTAGGAGCAGAATACATTGATTGAGAGAAACAAAGCTTCTGCCAAGGGAGAGATAGAAGGGGTCCCAAGTGGGTTGCCAAGCACCCTGCCTTTTCTAGGAATTATTATAGAGTAAAACCATGAGGAAAGGCAGGTCTGAGGTGGGGAAAAATGGGAAATCTCAATATGGACCCAAGGTGGGACAAACCTATGGCCAACTGATAAGATTACAAGCATAACTGCTCAGATAATATTGACTAAATCAGAATCAAATGGGGAAGCAAGTCACATGGCAAGCAGGCATGAATACAGAACAGGGGCTCTTCTTCTAGGGGGTTGGGTCAGTGGTTCTTTCTGGCTTCCTCAAGGTGATTGATACCTGTTTTGATTATCAGTTCCTAATGTTTATCCTTGGGAAATATGTGGGTGCATTTGTTTCAACTTTTGTCTTGAGTTCTGGCCCTTGGTGGAGGTACTTGTGTCTTAGTTACTCTTCTCATGGCTGAGACAAAATACCTGACACCCAAAGTTAAAGGAGCAAAGGTTTATTTAGCTGACAGTTAGTGGAGGTTTCAGTCCATAATCAGGCTGGCTCCAAAGCAGGGTGGGGTAGCAGAGGAGCAACAGTTCATGGCAGCAGAAGACATCAAAAGCAGCAAGAGTAAAAGGGGAGGGGCATGAGAGAAGACTCTTTCTGTCCTTTATATTGTATGTAGGCTGCCCACCCTAGGGTGGGTGTAGCACTCACACCCATAATCCCAGCAGTACATAATGAATCAATCACAAACTCTAGATTCAGCTGCCTCTTAAAAGCCCCTCCCCACACAGCAGGCAGTTTTGGGGGCCATTCAGAGGCAAACCATAACAGCCTGTCTTCCTCACAGTTGCAATTTATCTTGTCTTCTGCACTGACTCCTTTGAGGGCCTAGCCCTGTCTGACTGCCTATCTATTTCTATCTAATTTAGTTATCTATAACAATTGGATCATGGGGGTGTAGATTCATCCACTGGGGAGTTGACAGCTGAATGTGATGCTGGGAGAATGTGAAGCCTGGTGGGCGGAGGTGGTCACTAGGGGTGTGGCCTGGGAGGGTGGTCTCCCTCCTCCTCCCTTGATTCCTCTCTGCTTCCTAATGCCATGCCAAGAGTGATTCTCCTCTGCCATGCCAATCGGCTGAGTATGGACTGAAACCTCTGCAAACCGTGAGCCAGATTGAACCTTTCCTCCTCAGAGTTGTGGATGTCAGTTATTGTGTCCCAGCAACAAGAAAGTAACTAAGACAGGAACTCAGACAAAATAAGTAGCAGACTGGGCCCTTCTAGTACGTAGTTGTGATGACTAATTCATTGACTAATCGCTTAATCTAGGTCAGCTTTTTGATTCAAACTTTTTTGTAGCTGAACCAAAGTCAAATGACTTTTGGGAGGTGGAACAGGTACCACAACTCAGTCTTTTGACTCCACTCTCTGTGCTCTTCCTATTGCGCCAACAGGACTGCAGTCTGGTTTAATCTGGAAGCACACGAGCGTGTAGACTGCAATGTCTGAGTGTGAGTTCATCTTCCTAAGCTGGGAAAGTGGATTCGAGCTTGTTGCAAGGGTTGACATGAGATGCAAAACTCTGAAACACAGGAGCAAGGTGGAGGAGCTGCACCGGAAAAGAAGGCATAGATCAGGAAGAGCCTTGGAAAGAGGATTTGCTGTGATTTCTCGAGTGAGGACAAAGAGGGATCAAGGTTCACCCCATGCTACAGTTGAGGCACACGTGGAAGACTCACTCAGACAGGCTAGTTTTTCCAAGTGAATCACAGAGGTGAAGACCATAGCCCCACTGCCCCTTCCTGAAATGTGCACCTCCTGCCACCCCGGGTCTGGCAGGGCTCTCTGTGCTGTTTGCTGTCTTACTTTCTCTCTTGGCAGCTCTCGTGACAACAGCACACTCTGGAAGAATACCTGGCCAGGGTTCTGCCAACTCAAACAACACAAAGGTGACTGGCTCCCCACGATCAGTCTGTGAGGCTGACCTGAGTACTCCACAGTGGTGTCAGATCTCCCTGGCTGTGAGGCTCACTTCTGCCCCTGGATCTGGGCCATCTTGGGCATATCCAGAATCTCCTGGAGCCTTTGGCATCGCAACTCTGAAATGGAGTGTAGTGGATTGGTAGCTGGTGGTCAATTTAAACACCAGATGAACTGAATCAGTGTCGTGCTGAGCATGGATGGCCTACCTCAGGACTCTTACCAGCATAAAAAGGAGACCTGGAGAGGAAAAGGAAGCATTGTGGGTTCTCTTGAGTGTTGTTTGTTGTTTGGTGCTGTTGTTCCTCCTGTTACCATGGGTTCTCCTGGAGGAGCTTGTCGAGCTTCTTTCCTGGTATGAACTCAGCTGTTCTCATTATCAAAGGAGCTCAGGGGCTTGTTGCTGCTAACAATGGCTGTGGTTCACTTTGGGGGAGCTCTGGTTCTTACGGTGAGCATCGCTTCCTGGCTCCAGAGGTGAAGATGGTGTGCTGCTCAGTCTCCAGGAGAAGCTTGTCACACTGGCTTCCTGAGATGAACTTGGCTGTTCTCATTGTCAGAGGAGCTCATTGTAGCTGAGGATTACTGTAGTACTTTTTGGAGAACCCTGGTTCTCACTTTGAGCATTGTTTCCTGGCTCCAGTGCAGAACCCTCAGCCTATAGGCACAGATCCTTCACCCTGCTGGCATAGGCTTTCTAGTTTCCACTTCTGATCTTTGGGCCTTCCCAGCACAGATCTGTGAGACAGGCTTGCATGAGGCACTGTCATGGGCTCTAGGTCTTCAGCTGGACTCATGCAGGACATTGCTGTGGGATCCAGACTCTTGGCTGGATTCTCTAGGTCTTTAGTGTATGGACAGATTTCCTGCATTTCTTGTATTTAACTCTTTGGGTGACCATAATATAATAATACTGTAAATTATGTGTCCTATATGTAATCATTTTCCTTACAAACCCCTGACTACGACATGGAGTATGGCTTAGTCACTTTCTCATGGCTGAGACACAATTTCCAACACCCGTAACATACAGGAGGAAAGGTATATGTTGGCTCACAGTAGAGGTTTCTGTCGTAGTTGGCTGGCTCCAAGGCACAGCAGCATGGCCAAGGAAGCTGGCAGACAGAGCTGCTGCTCAGGGCATGGTGGACAGGAAGCACAGAAAATCAAGCGGGGAGCTGAGAAGGGAGACACAGCTTTCTGAGTCACGCCCATCACTTCTTCCAGTCAGACCCCACTGCTAACAGCAGATCATCCACAAGCTCTGTAGTGCAGGCAGGTCCACAAGTCCCACCTATATCACAGGAGGCTGCAGGGGCCGTCTTGATGTCAACCCTAACAGAATAACAGACAATAACTGGTTTGTCATTGCTCTCTAACTCTCCTAACCAACTAACCTAACTGGCCATAGATTTACATCATGACTCGAGGCAAAATAAAGAAAATACTGGCATCTCTTTTTCTCAGTATAGGAAGCAGGAAGGTTTTTGATCTTCATAGAAAATCACACTCTGGCTGAAAGAAGAATCCGTGAAGTCAGATTCTGAGAGGCTGCTTGGTCAGGAGAGAGCAATCATTAGGGTGAGAGTAGGTAACAGGTTTATTAAAGCACGTGACCCTTCCTGATTCATTGGAAGAATCAATATTGTTATGTTTTACAGGTGTGCTTAGTGAGCATATAGAGAAATAGGACATTTCTTTAGATTAAGCAGCCGTGGATACTTTACATTCCTTTGGAACTGTCAAGAAGAAAGGAAATCGTAGCTTTATACTTAGGAAGACTTCTTTACAGAGAGCCTTATTTTAAAGTGAATATTTTCGAAGACCAAACAGGAAAATCAAATGTGTGTGCTATTTAAAAGCTAGATCAGTGTTACTATTCAAAATTTGAGGCTGGGCATGGTGGCACATGCCTTTAATCCCAGCACTTGGGAGGCTGAGGCAGGAGGATTATTGTGAGTTCAAGACCAGCCTGGACTACAAAGTGAGTTCAAGGCCAATTTGAACTGGATAGTGAGACCTTGTCTCAAAAAATAGGGCCAGGGATTTAGCTCAGTGGCCTAAGCATCAGCCTGGCAAGAATGAGGTTGTGAGATCAATCTCTGGTACCAAAAAACAAACAAACAAACAAACAAAACCCAAAATTTGAATGAGGAGGTAATTTCTGGTTTTAGTGGAAAGAGTTATATTAAGACATCAGATTTTTCATTTTTCATTTGTTTTTAAAATTCCCATAATAGGGATAACATGTAGCCCAGAATAACCCAAAAATCAAATTTCAAGTGAGGTATACTACATTTATGTTAAAAAGCGTGATTCATAAAACTACTACTACTAACTAGCTTTAAAAGCAACCGCTGCATGAAACAACCACATGTGTGCTCAGTAACCTGAAGGGTGATGAATTTCCACTCTACAGGTGAGGAAAATGAGTCCTCAGAGAAATTAACATTTTGCGGGTGTCACCAGGCTTGTAACTGGTGGGCTTGGGGCTGGAGTCCGAGTCCGAGTTCCTTCTGCGGTATCTTGTCCTCACGCTGAGAGAGGCCACTTTGAAGGCAGCTGCTTAGATCTGGATGAACGTGAGCTCCCAGTAAAACAGAACACACAGTGCACAACCTTGGGAAAGTGGCTATGCAACCAATCGGGACCAGCCTCAGAGACTGCCCTTTCTCTGGAAAGAGAGTGGCAAAAAAAGACCTTGGACCCTAAACAAATTTTGTCTTGGGTAGCCCATTTCCCTGGATACTTAAAATGATAGCATTAAAAATGTTGGCGGGGCTGGGGGTGAGGCTCAGCCATAGATCACCTGCTTAGCAGGTGCGAAGTCCCAAGTTTAATCCCCAGTGCAAAAACAAAACGGAACAAAACACACAGAAATATGTGTTTTCATCTCTTAAAATACCTTCAGGATGTGGCACACATGCATCCCTGTTTATCTTTTAGATAATTAGTATTTGACACTTGTTCTCCCCAGGACAGTTAACTATAGATTGGAGCAGGAAGAAACACTGGACGTAAATTTTGGCCTTCTGGGAGGGGAGAAGAAAGATCTGGAGTGGATACAAGGGGGTTCAGCAAAGCAGGGGCACGCGGAGAGGGAGCGCTGCCTCCCAGGGGTTGGTGGAGGACAGGGGACGGCCGTGAGGTCCAGGAGAAGGGCCGCTAAGGACCCGCACAGCTCCTGTTCTGTAAGTTTTAGGTGAAAACTGGCAGTGAATAAGGGGTCAGGACGGATGTGGTGGGAAATCAGGTGGGGAGTCAAGGGTGCTGGCTCCTATCAGCTGTGTGTGGTTTAGCTCCCATGTGTGTGGCGCCAGGGGGCTGTTGATGTCCCACACAGTGACCCTGGGGGGTGGCAACAGAAAAGGCAGCGGACTGCAGGATTTGGGGTCTAGAGGCTCCTTGCACAGGTGGGAACCACCCCCTGAAAGGAGCCAGGCAGTCGCTGAGACAGCAGGCAAGACCAGGTGAGGAAGGCCCAGGCCGGGCGGGCAGCAGGGGCGCAAATCTCAGACAGGACCAGAGCTGCCAGCCCCGGGCCGTGCAGCAGGGAAGCGGGAAAGCAGACTCTGGGGCCTGGTGGCTCTCTTGACCTCCCACTTGACTCCGGCACCCCACCCGCAATGGAGCCCCCAGCCGCTTGGCCTGCACTTGTGGGGTGTTGAAGTGTGAGGCCCATAATCCAGCCCGCAAGTGGCCAGCAAGACAGCGTGAGGGCCGAATTCCAGCCCCGGCGATAAGGGGTCCAGGGCCTGGGCTTCGGCTTGGTCAAAAGGTGCAGGCTGGGATGGGGACTCCAGATAAGCAGCGTGGGTGTCCAGGGAGAGCGCGGAGGCTTTGAGGACCACTGGCTTTACTTACCCCGCACGGAGGCAGGATCTGTTCTATTTCAGCTCAGGTCAGTGGACAGCCTGGCTCCCTAATGGCCTGCGATATGAATACCGTGTGGGCCCGAGGGAAGGATTGCCCCCGCCAGGCCAGAGGCCAGGGATGAACCTCGGCAGCAGGATGAACCCTAAACACTGTGAAGGCTTGGGTTAGAAAAGCTGGGCTGTGTTCTGGCCCTATCTGGACCGGGCCCCACTATGACACGGGGTGACCGCTGCAGGCCTGAGGCTCTCAGCGCACGCTGCTGGGCCAACTTGGGAAGGGTCTTATCTCGGGACACCTTGGCAAGGAAGACAAAACGAAACAAGAAGAAAAAGCCCTCGCTGCCTCTTTATCCACCACTTCCTTTGTATATGGGTGTGTGCATATAATCTGGGTGAAACATAAATTGAGGAAAATGAAATTGCCAGGGAGGACATGTTGCGATAACTAATTGTGCACCCTCACCGGGCAAATCCCACTAGGGCAGACCCTGTCCTCCACGGCACAGGGGAGGAGCACAGAGCCCGCCGTCACCCTGGAGGTAAAGATTTGTGCTGATCAAGAATGGAGGTTGGCAGACGCCGGGCTGCACATCTGTAACTCCAGGTGCTCAGGAGGCTGAGGCAGCAGAATCACAAATTCAAGGCCAGTCTAGGGAACTTAGTGAGACCCTGTGTCAAAATGTAGGAAATAAAAAGGATTGGAGGCATAGCTCAGGTGCAGCAGCTTGCCAGCAACCAGCAACTGCAAAGCCCTGGGTTTGATCCTGGCTACTACAAATGAGACAGAGAGAGAGAGAGACAGAGAGAGACAGAGACAGAGACAGAGAGAGAGAGAGAGAGAGAGGAAGCTCAAGTGGCATTTCCATTTTTACATCTGAGGAAGATTTATTGTTTCCTAAAACCCTCCTCTTGACAAAGCAAATTCTGGAACATTCTTCTTTTTTCTTTCTCTCTTTTTTTCTTATTTTCTTTCTCTCTTTCTCTCTCCTTCCTTCCTTCCTTCCTTCCTTCCTTCCTTCCTTCCTTCCTCTCCCTCCTCTCTCTCTCTGTCTCTCTCACTCTATGTATCTCCCTTTCCCTCTCTCTTTCTCTCTATCCTTCTCTTTTTCTTCCAAAATAGGGCTTCCACTATGTAGTTCAGACTGCTCCTGACTCACTTAGCCCAGAGTTTTTTCCTACCCTAGCCTCCCAAGTACTGGGATTACAGTGTGCACCACCACGTCCAGCTAGCTTTGCAAAACTTTTGGTTATCTTGTGTGATAGTTGTTTTTCAGAGGTAGAAAAACACATTCTCAGATTTACTAACTAACACTGTCGTTTCTCAGATTTTCCCTCTAAATCTTCTCTCTAGCTATATGTAAAATGAGGAAAATATTTGATTGGTCAAATATTGTTATCATGGGTTACTAAGAAGTACATTTGAAGGAAGAGCTTACAAATGAGAAAGTTGAAAATCTGAATTGGAAATTGTTTAGACTGGACCAGTAACTGCTTTAATAATGTCAAGTCATCTGCATGCAGTTATGGAATTTCCATTTCTTTCCTTGGATCTCTGAAAAATGACACATCTGCTCAGAGTTTTGTGTTTCCAACTGTTCTAATACTTCTGACCCCTGCCAGAAGATAGTTTCAGAACAGCATGTTTAGAAAGTATTACTTGATTCGAACAATTAAAAGAAGAAACAATAGTAATTAATTATAAAGAAAAACACACTCATTTTTGTCTCTCACTGTTAGTTCTGATTTGGAATTTATTATTGAATGGTAGCAAAAAAGTAAAAGTAGACAACGCCATAGTGAATGCTAGATTTCCTTCACATAAACCTCTAACACTTTACCTCTTTGTATTTTATTTTATTTTATTTTTATTTTATTTTATTTATTTATTTTTTTGCAGCACCGGGGATTGAACTCACAACCTCGTGCCTGCCAGGGCAGGCGCTGAAGCCACTGAGACAAACTCCCAGCCCTGTTTTTTTGAGGCAGGGTCGCACTATGTAGCTCAGGCCAGCCTTGCGCTCGCGTTGTAGCCCAAGCCAGCCTCGAACTCACAACGCTTCTCCTACCTCAACCTCCCGAGTGCTGGGATTAAAGGCGTGCGCCCGGCTTCCTCTTTGTATTTTAAAGTAGAACTCAGGAACCATTTCATCCTCAAATATATCAGTATGTTCTAGAGTGCATTTAAAATTCAAGAGGTAAAATTTCATTCCAGCAATAAATGGATCTTTGCAAAATAGCCTCTTTTTAAAAAGATATAGGTTTCCATTTTTGGTTTTAATTCGTACTGGGAACCGAACTCAGGACCTTGCCTTTGCCAGGCAGGTGCTTATGCCACTGAGGTAGATCCCTAGTCCTCCATCTTTTAAAGAAAAGATCTCAGGCAGTTTTTAATACCTTGTGTAAAATGACTTTTATGAATCTGACACCCCAGAGATGGAGGTTGGTGAGCTGTAGGAAACCTGCAAAGAATTTTGCAAACTTGAGTTTGCTCCTGCTCCTAAGTAACAGGGGTCACTATTTTCTTAAAGCAAGAGAGGTGACTGATTCATGTTTAAATCATGTCCCCAAATTAGGAGATTTGAGGCAGGGTTTGTGGCACTAAGTGTGTTTATAATCTTTAATAAAAAGCACAGCCTTATTGGAAAGAAAGGAATTTGATCTGTTTTTTCTTATATTTGTGCTTCATAACTTTCTATTTCTCTAACAAAAACCTGGAAGTTTACATGTTCTTGGTAACCACCTTGCCTTTTAAAATTGGAAGGAAACCAGATCTCTTTGATGAGTGACCTACAGTGTCATAACTGGCAGGAAAAGTGTAACTAGAGGAACTACAAACACCATGAGAGTTTCATGAAACAAATGCTACCAAAATAGAACCACAAACTTCTGCTAGGTGGCAGTCAAAAAATAAATGTTCAAGACGTATTGCTGTTACAGACATACACAGGCAATGTCTTGGGGTTGCAACGTGAAGACCCTATTTTATTCATTAAGCCCTTCAGGGGGATCTGGATGGCTGGGCTCCTCCTAGTTACATCTGGGAATTAATGCTTGAAGCAGACATTGGCATTTCAGGGGTAAATAACAAGGCATCGCTTTCCTCTTTGCCCTGAGCCAGCTACCTTTGCAATTCTGTCTCCCTGTGCTTAGGAAAACAATCCGGGATTGGAACTCCTGTGAGAACCTGTCTGATTTGAGTGCTGCCAAGAAAACCTAAGCAGTTTATCTTCCACCACTGTGCGGCTGACTGCACGGCGGGGGCTGATCAAAAGGGATAACAGGTTGGATCACTGGATAGAAACCACACAGAAACCCACTTCTAGGTAGACATATTATTTATGTGTTCTGCACCTGAGTTTGGGATTTTTGTTCAGCTCCTTCATAAATAAGCTTTGATTGCCTTTTCCGTGAGGAGCGGGGAGAACATGTCAAAAACTCCTAAGGTGAATGCACAGTCCTGGCTTCCTTCGTAAAGATGGTTATCAGCACGTTCAGACTGCCTGCCCAAACTCCTGTGTGCGTGGCCGGGTTCAGATAGCGTCCCAGGATTCACAGGCAAGACGCCGTCTCCTGATACAGCTCCTTCCTTCCGAGCTGACAAGCAGACACCCTTCCTCCCAGTGCCTGTGATGATCGGAGGCTGGGAGACCTGCCTGCCGCCACCACAGTCTTGCACCTACTTGCCCTTCCCAGGGACTCAGATTGTGGTTAGAAAGAAAAACAATAGCTGTCGGTGCCACCAGCAGAATGGCAGAGGGAGGAAACGGCAGAGACACAGGAAACAGGGAGAGGGGAGAGAGGGTTTCTTACACAAACAAGCTCAGCAATGACCAGACTGGGAAAACAAAGGTGAAGCCCCAGAGAGCAGCAGCCCCAGGCCATGGGAGAGTGAGGTCAGCAAGGGGACCCCAGAGGGGGCAGAGCTGGGGACCTGAGCACCTGTACTCTCTGGGGACATGAGGGCTTCTGCAGGCTGAGGCAGCAAGGGCTGAGAAGGAAGCAGATGACGCCAGCACCCTGGATGGCCCGTGTCAGGGGCAAGTGGCTTGGTGGCTTCTGGCTCCCCTGCCACCCCTACTCGTGCAGCACGGAGCACCCCAGCCTACAAGTGGAGGAGGGACGGCTCCTGGCCGTGGGATCACACACACACAGTACTGCTCCCTTGCCCACAGCTTGCCCTGCTCGCCTCCTGACTGAGCCATGGGCCAGGCTGGCTTCTCGAGCAATAGTCTCTGCTTCAGGTGCCCCTGTCTGCCTGCTGCAGTGCAGAGGAGAATCCTGCTTTGGAACAGGCTCCCGATCGCTGCTCTTTCCCTGGGGCTGTTTTCTCAATGTGATACAAACACAAACTTTTTTTACCCAAAGGCCAATGGGGCCCTGAGGATGATGTTCTCAGAGTGTAAGGAAATCTGGTCAAGGCCTGGAGGATGGGATTCAGAACCTGTCAGCGTTATTTCTTGAAGAAGAATTTCATTTTTGGGAGAATCTCTCTGTGAGTTCTGACAGAGTCATATCTAGTATATAGTTGGGCATTGTTTCCTTTTTATTTTGTGATTTATCATTAATTTTGCCCAAGTAGTCAATGACACCCACAAGCACTCACCACTGTGTCATTAGGTTATGGAGAAAGTGAGAGATGGCAGTAAATGGAGGAGAGGTCTACCTCATACTCCAACATCCTTCTCCATGGAACCTTGAAGAGGAAGTAGGAGGTCCTTGGATTAGTCAGCTTTTTGTCACTGTGACAAAACACCAGAGGATAAAACTTAAGGGAAGAAACATTTATTTTGGCTTGTGGTTTCAGAGGTTTCAGTCCATGGTCAGCTGGCTCTACTACTTTGAAGCCTGTGGTAAGGCAGAAAACTCAAGCTGAAGGCCATGGAGGAGGAAAGCTGCTCACCTCACGGTGGCCAGGAAACAGAGGGAGAGGGAGTAGGCGTGTGCTTATGGGCTTCCTCCTTCTTCTGCGTTTGTTCCATGGTGGTCTCTACCCTTCAGGGCAGGTCTCCCCACTAAGTCTGCTGTGTCACATAGCAATCATATCTGGGAACTGCCTCACAGACACACCAGGAGGTGTGCTTTACCACTGTCCTCCGTGTTTCCCAATCCAGTCCAGGTGCCTATCAAGACGAAGCACCATAATCCTCAATACCCTGCAGCACGTGTGCTGGGCCTCAGCCCATGGTGGGCAGGAAGGACCCTTCAGCCCGAGGAGCAGCTGTCAGCTGAACTACTTGAAGACTGAGGTGAGACAGAGGGGACTGGAGAAACAACTGCCATTGGAGACCCAAGTGAATCATCTGCTTGGTTAGGTAACGTGTGACCCTCTGATTAAATTATGAAGTTCTTGTGAGCATGAGTTGTAAGTACATTTAATGAATAGTTTTTACTGTGGTGAATAAATACATCTTTAACAGTGTCGATTTTTAAAAATAGGTCCCTATTTGTGTATTTATTTATTTATTTTTGGTACCAGAAATCAAACTCAGGAGTAGGATGTAGCTTCTATTTCAATTCTGCTACCCTCTCTTTGATTGTCCTTAGGCAATTCCACCCAACACTTCAGTTTTTATGAGAATCCATCATCTCTACAACACAGAATTTTTAACAGATTATAGATATGAAAGAACTCTGAGAAGCTTAAAGTGCCACAGAAACACGATGCCTCCAGCAGGCAAGGTGAATGATGACTCAGTTACCTACCACCTGGGAGGTGGCTTCAGAGGAAACCAGTGCTGGCTATTTCTTTAGATTGAATAATTTATGTGCAGCTCTGAGCCCAGTGCATGCTTGCTGTTATTATCTTTTTTTCCGTCCAATCCTGGAAAACATTACATTTTGAGCACTATATGGGCACATTACACTTAAAAATAAACCTGCTTGATTTTTCCCAAAAACTCAAGTGTATAGAAAATCTATTACTCTGATTAATTAGAAAACTAAAACAACAACATCTTCAGGTTGAAGGAGATAAGCCTATGCATTAACACCTAGAGCAAATCTCAAAGTGCAAATTCCTTGTATTTTATCCTGCAATAAATTTTTAATCTTTCTCTATCAAATCATTTTCCTAGAGTAAGCATCAGATCTAAAATAAGATTTTCTAGCATCATTTTGATATCATGTCACTTAGAAAGTTACACTTCACCGTATATTTGGTTTTGACCATTGGTTTTGTGTCACTCATTTGGTTTCATAATTGCTACAAATGTTACACCAGTTTTCCTACAAGCCCAGGATTTGAGGAGAGCAGAGATGACTCAAATATGCCCTGCTTAGTCATAACACTTAAGTATCAAGAACACACAGATGGGTAATATTTGTGAATGAGTGCTTAAAAGAATAAATCCCTTATTAAAAACAGCCTCATTAGGAAAAGGTTTAAACCAATCCTTTGCCTAACAGCAGAAGCCGCTGTCAGCCCTGCTGCATGGGACCTATGGGGGCCAGGGGAATGTATGTTTCTAAAGGTGATTCTAAGGGCAATGAACCTCTTCAACCACTATTTTTCATTCTACAAATTTTCCCCATTCATATTTTTCCTCTTTTTATGCCATGGGTTGTTGTTTTCTTCAGGGCTTTATTATTACACACAGTGCTTCTAATTTGGCATTGCACTTCACATGGATTTTAATTCAGTTAAAATCGGAATGAGGCACCTGTGAGAGGAGCAGCACCTTCTTGGAATGTGTTGGCAGATGCTGGGTGATCGTGTCCCAAGGATGCTGAAGGGAGCGTCCTTTGGAAATTTGACTTGTGTGACTGATAAACCCTTTCGGGTGGGGCATGATGGTGCACACTTGTAACCCTAGCACTCAGGAGGCTGAGGCAGGAGGATTGCCGTGAGTTCAAGGCCAGCCTGAGTTACAAAGTGAATTCAAGATGAGGCTGAACTGCATAGTGAGATCCTGTCTCAAAAAGCCAAACAAAATTAACCAAAAAATAAGACAAAACAACTCTTTCCAACTCTGATACCATTTTGAAGAAGTAAGTTGATGGGATTATATTTATCTTTTGCTTTTGTTGTTTGACTATCTCATTTGTATGAGGAGCTTGGCATTGGACTCGGGGTTATGCTGCTCGTTCCTCTTCCATTTATGCAGGTGTGTGCTTGGTTTGAAAGCCACTTGATAGGCAGGGACACCTGCTGGTGGTTATCACAAGTTTCCCAAAGGGGAAAAACAAGCAACTCGAGTGACAGCCTGAATATGGGTTCTGGAAATTCAGACCTAGAAGCAAGGAGGCAGAAAGGGGGGAACAGACAGATCATAAGGATGATTTAAGTTGAAATTTCAGAAGTGAAAATCTAAGAACATGAGACGCACACCACTAATCACAGTTTTTGAAAGCAAAGCAGAGATGGCATGAGCAGGTCACGGTAGATGGCTGCACGTGCTTGGTGCCACCGACTCACGAGAAAGCGGATTGGGCTCAACTGCCGAGTCAGGGCCGCTCTTCCCCCGTGTCGTCCTTCTCTTACTGTGGCTGGTTCCATGGAGATTTCTATTTCTCTGGGATCTGCTTCCATTCTCCAGGCCTCCTCTGAACTCCCAGGGCAGTGAACCCAGGTCCCTGTGATCGAGTTCACAGGTTCCAAGTGAGGGAGAAGCCACAGCTGCTGCCTGCTGACTCCTTTCCTTACCAGTTCCAGAAAGACTTGGGGCTAGAAAGGAGCTTTGAACCAAGTCCTTGGATAAAGGAGAGGCAGGGACAGCTACAGTAACTGACCCCGGCTGAGGGTGAGCCCTGAGGGAAAGTGCATGCCCAGCACGTATGTGGTGTTGAAAATAATAGATAGAAAGGTAGATGCATAGATAATGATAGATAAGAAACGTTGACCCTACAGTACAGTCATACAGTTTTAGGGCTAGTGTACACCTAAGAGGTAATCCTGTTTGCTGATTCTCAACCTGACTGTAGAGTGGAACCATTTTGGGTTCTTTGCAAAGCGGTACCTAAGCCTGGAGTGGGGGTGTAGGGCTGTCACTCCAGGACTCGACAGGATGAGGCAGGAGGATCACAAGGTCGGGCTCACCTTGAGCGACTTCGCTAGTTGAGGCCAGTTTGGGCTATATAGCAAGAACCTGTGCGGGGGGAAAAAATTAAGAAGCAATAGCAGTGTTGGGAGTCTCCCTCAGTCCAGTTAATTTCCTTGACTCTGACCCTGGAAATGCACCTATTTTTTCTGAGAAGGAAAGCTAGGCCTGCAGGTTCCATTACTGGCACCAGATTCCAGGGGCAAGTCCTCTGAACTCCCAGGGCAGTGAACCCAGGTCCCTGAGATCGAGCCCAGACACAGCCACCTGCTTCAGGTTCCAAGCAAGCGCTGGCACACGAGGCCATTCTCCTCCTAGGACACTTCTCCTACGGGAATCGCTCTCAGGTCATTTTCCTCTCTGATGTCATCTTGAGGGTCACCCTGAGGGTCAGGGTGTCCTCTGACTTTTCACTCCATTCCTTTCGGCTCTTCATTGTCTGGTCACCCGCTGTGTCCTTGGAGGCCGTCTCCTGCACGAGGAGGTGGACACTCCAGACAGCGGTCGTTTAAGGAGCCCCTGCCCAGAGACCCTTGGGCACTTGGCATCCACGGAGCTCCCCACGTGGACCCCCAGAGATAACAGCGACTCGCCGCGGTCTCAGGGGTGCGATCCCGGGGCGGGCGTGGGAGGCACTGATGGGCATTGTCGCGGTCTGTGGCGCCCTGATTTTAACCTGCAAGCTGCACTCTGGGTAAGCGGGTCACCCCAGAGGCTCCCTGGTGGCCTTGCCAGCCTCAGGCTTCTCTTGTGACTCTCAGGCCCGAGGGGAGCCATCTCCCCTCCAGAAAAGAATGGAGGCTGTGAGCCTGGAAAGGGACCTTGCGGCCAGGACCTGCTTGGCTGCCACAGCCCAGAGTGAAGCCTCAAAACGCGGGGCTCCCCTCGTCCCCTCCCCACTGCCCTTCTTTTCAAACTGCAACGAATTCCACCGGTTATCACTTCTGCTCCACCCCATTTTTTTAAGTCGGCTTTTGTGCAGAAAAATGAGAGACCTGTTTTCAGCACCTTATCTGTGTCCCAGGAAAGGGGAAAGGAGCGTCTGGCCCGCTATCTGGGCCTTGCCCAGGGACAATGAGATGCTGAAAGCAGGCTCCATCCAGGGCGAGCGACTGCCGCTCAGACCCGCAGAGTAGCCCCTCGGTGGGCTGCTTCAAACAGGACGGGCGTGGGCAGGATCTGAGCTCAGCTGTGCTTTTGATCAGCAGGCAAAGGGCATTTGGGCCCAAGATAAATGCCTGGTCCGAGGGTGTGGGCAGCTGCGGGGGATAAGGATTAAACACGGAGGTGTTTTACAGCCTGCCTTGAAGATGTGCGTTTCAAACCTGGGACAAGGGACAGAAAGTTCTCGCAGGAGTGCGTTGGACTGCTCACCCACCAGACGCTTGTGTGCCCAGTAAATTCAAGGCACTGCTGGGTGATTGGGGCTGGCAGAGATTGCAGGCTGGGGCAGGAAGAGGTGGGCACCTTCTGTCTTCTCTCGCAGTCAGATCCTTACTACCCCTGCCCTGCTGCCTACCTCAGATGTATGCTCGGTGTCTGAGAATACCTTCAACAAAGGGCATCTCGGACTGGGGAACTGGGCGCACGGGTGCATGAAGACAACAAAAGTCTCTGGTCTGAGAGCCAAGCTATTATACAAAATGGACAGACAGTTAAAAGCAGATGAAACCCCCAAGCACAAAGTGTTATTGCCCCGTGGGAGAAGACAGCTTTGAACCCTGAGCAAGGAGAGGGGCAGCTGATCTGGGTGCTACTGGAGGAGTTAAGGGGAGGTGAAGGGTGTTGGGCACTGACACCAAAGGGTCCTGGGAGGGATAGGAGGGGTGGGAAGAACTTTTTGGCAGATAAAGTATCAGAAAAGAGCACAATGCCAGGGATGAACGCATCCGGTGGAAATTAGCAGTTTGCTTGCGAATGCATGGGCGGGGGGGGGGGGGGGAGAGGCTTAGAGCATCAAGCAAAGCCATCCTCTAGAAGAGTCTGAGTGCAGACTTGGGACTTTGCATCCGTGATACGGCCTCAGTTAGTGTGGGTTTTGTCCCTCCACAAATTACTGAGCAGCCCTAACTTCTTGCACCCAGATCTTGTATTTGAATGCCTGACCTCTGGGTCACACATAGAATTTGAGGGAAGCACACTATAAAAGTTTTATAAGTGGCCTTATCCCTTTCTGAAACTCTAAACAAGAGCTTAACATTCATTTATAAATTTGAAAGAACAAGTATCTCCCAGGGGCTTACTGTTTGCTAGGCATTGTTCCAGGACCTGGGGACAAGGTGTGGTACCAAAAGTACAAAGCTTCTTGTCCCCAGGTAACTGACCTTCTGGGGGAAGAAGAGGTCAACAGTCAAACACAAAGAGCTGTAAAGAAGAATGCAGCCTTAAACGAACAGAGAGAGGTGTTAGAGGCTAGTTTCTGGGGGGCGGCCAGGGAAGACCTGTCTGGTAACTGACTGACGTCTGAGGATTCCAGGCAGGGGAGTCGTCTTGAAGAAGCTGGTCTATGTAAAGTGGGTGCTAGAAGAAGGGATGAGGCCAAGGAATAAAGGGATAAAGGGACAGGCCAGGCAAAGTCAGTGCTGTGTTCTTGATCTGAAAGCCGCCTGCCCCTCCCCGCTGCCCCTGCCGGGCTTCGCCCCTGGTGACCGGTCCTGGGTGTTGCTTAACACAGCCTTCTAAAGACAGAGGCAAACCAAGTTTGCCAAAAATATCTCCATAGACCCTGATTTTGGTGAGCAATCTTAGATGAGGAAAATGTGGTTTCAAATTCTTCTATGACACTGGCTGTGGCTTTGGAAGGAGACTATGACATTTTAAAAGGCTGTTGAGCTCTTAGGGGTGAGGAAGACCTTCACATAAGTCAGTTTCAAACAAAAACTCCATGTACAGGCGGTAACGTGGCTCACTGACAGCGTAACGAGCCCTCGCCCTGGAGGCGGACCGACTAATGCAGCCGCTTGGCATTAGTGTTCTGACGTATCACAGTGTCCGTGCCCTACTCATGTGAGGTGCAGTCAATTTCTAGCTTTTCTTCTTCTCAAGAGATTCGTGTTCTTTTCAAGTCAAAGTGTCTGGTGCGAGAGACAGATGACTAAGAGATTCCCTTCTGCAGGGCGTCACATACATCTTAACCGATTAGAAAAGGCTGCAGCGAATTACATGGAATTAACCTTCCAGAACGTCTAGGGATAGCCCCAGTGACTCAGACTCTAGTGACTTGGTCCCCAGGGCCCTTTGATGGGATTAAAGTTGTGCATCTCTGGCACTTGGTCTATTATTCTTTGTGAATTGTGTTTGTGTATGTGTGTGTGTATGCACGTGCTTGCGCACACGTGTATGACTATACCTGTGTCAGTGTTGGTCAGGGGTCAGCGATAAACTCTCACTTTCACTTTATTTAAGCCTCCAAGCCATAGAAAGCATTTTGAAAAGGGTCACTTTTACACTTAAAAATAAACCAGACCTTTTAGTTGACTTCTCTGGACTTTTTTTAAGTATTTGCTTTTATGTAGGAAATGGACATAATCACCAATAAGTGTAACTTTAATAACTAAGGCCCTGCAAGCCTTTCCTGGCTGGCGAAACGTCCCCTCCATGTTGCAAATCCTCTTGTGGGATATCCTATTTCTTATCTGGAGTTGAAAGTCAGGAATAATCCAGATGATTAAGAAAATCTTTTTAAAAGATATCCTGCATCCTCTTTAAAATTAAACTCAGTTCAAAGGTTTCCTCTCTTTTGGTACTAATGGTAAAAGTGGATCACAGGGGTTTTTGGTGTTTTCTGCAGGTTTTTAAAAAAATTCAAACACAGTGTGCTCTTCCCCACTTATTAATGCAACTAACTATTGAAAATCAATATAAATTTGACAGTATAGTCGACCTACCAAATGAAATGAAAGGCTTGAATTAATTTGTCTGTTCAGAAAGCTCCCACGTTGCACATACTGCACACATGAGCTTCAGTGAACACACACACAGCTAATCTGCTTGTAAATTCTGAAGAGGAGAAACCCTCTGCTGATAGCATAGCCGACATTCTCACCCTTCCCTTTGCTTTCCAAAGCTTGGAAGAACGCGGCTGCTTCCCAGACAGTCAGACATGCTATAAAAAGTAACATCAGCCATGGGAATTATAAAGGGAAAGGCATATGCCATAAACAGGGATAAACATTTTGCTTTACGCAAAGCTGTCAGATGCATTTAAGACCCATTCCCTGTCCCCACTGCGGCCCCTCTTTCCTGTCCAGAGGCCAAGGAAGCAGAGACCTCCCTCCCTTCTAAGTGGCCCATGGTAAGAGGCTTAGATAAGGCACAGTTGCCCTCAATAGACTTAAAACCCCCAGCTCTGGGACAAAGTGGGAAAGCTCTACTTTTGTTACCACTCTATCGAGGAGAAAAAAACCCAAGGAAAACATCCACTATACAAAGCCTGCATTGTGTGCAGAGAAACCCTGAGCCTGCACTGTTGTCTCTGGTCTTACTTATGCAACAGAGACCGCGTTCAGGGAGTTAGCAAAATCATCAACAGGGCCGTTTTAACGCTCTGTTCATTTGGCTCGGCCACTCTCCATTTTCTAAGTGAAAGAGAACTAACACGTTCAAGCGGTTTTCTAAAAACGTAGTTACAGATGGAAGAGTAATGTTCATTTCTGAATAGGAAAGTTCTCTTCCTGTATAATAATAAAAAAGGGACTTCAGTTCAAGTCTTCCAAAACTCATGTACACACACGATGTGGAGATATAGTGTGCATTTATGTCAATTATTTAATTGGACACATAGAATATATATAATAGAAATTATTATTTTAATCCTTTGTGGGTAGACAGATGTGGCCACTAACCCTGATGGTTATATCTGTCCGAATCTATAATATCCAGTTAGGCTTTAGGTTATTCATTAGGCTTTAGGTTATTCGCTTTATGTTACTGTGTTCATGGGGGTGATTGAAGGGAAGTGGTAAAAAGAGAGGTGGGGAGGGAAAATTGGGCTTGGGAGGTCCATGGCCCAGACTCTGAACTACAATCCCACACCATTAATGGACCTCAGTAAGTACAGTTTTCTTCTGATGTTTGAGGCGAAGAATGACTTAGGTTTCTGCCTTGCCTCCTCTTTCAGACTGAAGGAGTCTGGGGAAACCTTTGCTAAATCAGACGAGTGAAGTTTCGAACTAGAATCCACTATCCACTGAACACATATTTATGACCTTTGTGGTGCCAGGAACAGGGCCAGACCTGAGAGAGATTCTGCAGCATGCTTCAGGGAGGCTCCGGGGTTGAGTCTGAGCTCTCCTCCAGGTGATACCTCAGTGGCATTTATGGACAGTAGAAGTGGCCTGCGTGCTCAGTGTCTCTAGACTCAATTTTAACTCTTCAGATACCATGATTGCCCTTACCTGTGCCTGTGTAGTGATTTAGTTTTGTTTAAACTCAGAACACAGCTTCCCTGGGCTTCTCTGAAAACAACCTTACTTCTGCTAAATGTGTTATTGGTTAGAAATGTAATGGGGCTTGAATGTTCTATTCTTTTCTTTTCTTTTTTTTCTTTTTAATTTTTTTTTGGGTACTGGGGATTGAACTCACGACCTTGGGCTTGCCAACCAGGTGTTTGTACCGCTGAGCTGTATCCCTGGCCCCTGGATATTCTTTTAAAAATTTGTGACTGCTGTTATCTCCTTGGGTGAAACTGTCTAAGTGTTACATGAATAATGCACTTGATCAAATGCCAGGTCGAGGCCAGGGATCTATTCAGTGCATGCTCTGTTCCCAGTTCAAATGCACAGTTGCACGAAGAATAAGCGCTATGCTATCTTACGAAGGAGTGTTTGGGATGCTTACTGCAAATTTTGAATGTTTCTCTTTCACCTTTCATATTCATGAGAAAAAAAATGAGCAACCGACATGTTGTTGATGACTCCATTTTTACAATGAAATGTATCTGCTTGCTACATTAAAGAAATCATTTTAACTGAAAAGTATGCTGAGATGGCAAGGGAGGCTGTTCAATACTTCTGCCATTTGTAAAGACTTACATAGTTGATTTAAGGTTTTTCTGGATGGCACACCAAAATAAAATATTGCGGCTCATTTGCAATCATTTTCTAAGTCACAGTATTAGTGATGCTCAATGACTGATTTCATTGTAAGTCAATGTTATAAACTAATTATGTAACATCAGTACACTAATAAGTGATTTTTCTTCTTTTGATTTTTTGAGGCAGAGTTTTGCCCTGTAGCTCAGGCTGGCCTTGAACTTGTGATTCTCTTTCCTCAGCCTCCCTAATCCTGGGATCCCAGGCGTGCGACACCACACCCAGTTTTAAAAGGGTATTTTGTCTTTCTACATGTTGAAGCTTAAAGTACTTTTAAAGAAGCATGGAAATCTTGGCTTTATGTATCACTTTCCCCAAAAGGAAGGTCCTGCTAACAGGAAGAGCAGAAATGCTGCAGAAACTCTATTTAAGACAGTGCTGTTTTCCTTGTCTCCTGATAAAATGAAACTAAAACCCCACAGCTGTAGTTTGCATAGTAACACAGACAAAACGGGCATGACTGGGTGCTGTGTGGACCTGCAAGTGAGCTGGTCTTCAGGTACGGTCCCTTTGTGAAAGCAGTGTCACGTGTACACCCTTCTCGTCTCGCCCAACTCAAAACTGGGAGTTTATCTGGACAAGGATCATGTGGATTTGTCTAGCTCTGGGAGGCTTATTGTTCCTTCAACTAAAATACCAGTTCCTCCTTAATTCTTTAAACACACACATGCACACACAGACACAAACACACACACGAAAAACCCCTGGGATGGTCAGAACTGAAAGCACCGTTTTGTAAATATTCCTGTGGGAATGTTTCCTTCTTGTGGTCAACAGAGCGAGGATGACATCCTCAGAATCCATCATTGTTCAATTCATACCCAGGAGTAAATACCACTTCCGGCTCCCAGATTTTACAAACCAAAAGGAAGGAAAGAAGAAATAGGGAGCCACCTGCCAGCGCCCAAGCCCCTGCTGACATTTGGGCGAAGGTCGCACATTTACCTCAAAGCGCTGTGCGTATGCTGTGGGGGGCTAGAAATGCCTGTCTTAGTGCAGCCCCCTGCCTGGGTCCCGTGGCTGAATCATTACAGCACTAACAGCTTTATCATTTAAATGTTGAGCTTCATATTAAAGATTTAGAGTTATTTTTGTATTTTTACCACCTATACTAGATAAGCAAATATCCATAAATTCCTAGTCCGAAGCTAGGGATGCTTTATTCCTTAGGATTTTCCTGTGATAGTTTTTTTCCCAGGACTTGTCTTCACCTGGTCAAGTATTCCCTTATCTCCTGAACTTTGTTTACAAGTTAGCTAGTCATTCTCCATGTCTCACCTGCTTCCCTCACCCTTATTCTGGAGGACCTGCCCTGTGTTGCTTCTTTTTCTGCAAGGAGTATCATTTCTTGTGTCTAAGAATGCAGTCTTGTGTTTTGTGTGGATATTCAGAGATCTTCTGGGGAGTCTCTTGTGTAGATCTGAAATGGCCTGATCAGCACACTGTCATTTTTCACTTTGGAGCCAGCCCTCCTCCCCCAAGACCATGGCAAGACAACCAACTTCTCCTCTGTCAGCACTGAGATGTCCTCTGTGAGTCTCCACCCAACTAGATTGAACACAGAGTGGTGACTAAGCAGGGAAGACCTTGATCACCCAATCTCTCTCATCCCCTCCAGGAGATGCTTTAGACAAAGACACTTAGGGCTAAGCACCTGCAAATCCTGCCCCTGTAAAAACAAGCAAAACTTTATAAACACATTAAGACAAGTGGAAAGGGATGTATCCCAGTGCTTACATGAGTACACAGGTGAAGCCACTGTTTTCCTTTCACAAAAGAGATACGTGAGGGCAAGAGTTGCCGAGAGGTTAGACTCGGGATGAGATCTCGGGATGTTGGCTTAATCAGGACTTATTCCGGGTTCTTGAGCAAGTCACTTCTTGCATCTCTTTTCCTAACTGTGAAATGGAAATGGTATCTCCATCCTGAGGGGCCTGTCCTGGAATTCACTCAGTGAGTACAAAGGACCAGTATTAAGGATGGTTTATTAAATTTATAAAACAGTAGATCCTTCCCATGGGTGTAAAATAGTTCTTCCTTGCACACCCTCAAATCAACTTCAGGTTCTTCTACACCATCGGTGGCCTGCCCGGCTCCGGCCGCTCACCCGCACAGCACCCTGTCCGCCCTCTTTTCATTTGCAGCGTGTGCCGAAGTCAAGACAAAAGAACGCCCTACTCACAAATGTGACTCCTGTGAAAGTGGAAATGTCATGCTCTGCTTTATTAAGGGCCTTTCTTTCTTTCTGTGGGTTAGAATAATTGAGAATAAAGATAAACACCGTGAAATAAACAAGAACCCTGAACGAGTCGATAAAGCAAATTTGCGTCAACTGTTCACTGACAGGTCTAGTAGTCAAGTGAGGAGACAAATAAACCTAGCAAAGAACAGGATCTGTTACATGGTGGAGCACTTTATTTTAATTAACAGAAGCAATGGCCAATTACAAAACACATGATGAATGTAGAAATTTGGATTTTATTTAAGAAGTCAGGGAGCCGAGGAGAGGCGAAAGGGGCACCTGGTCAGTAGCATGGTTGAAGTAAAAATGTTGGAGGAGGCCCAGAAGCAGAGATGGTATTACAGGTTAGGGGGAAGAAAAGAAGAAAGAGACATTCACTGCATGCCAGCTTTGTGCCAGATGCTATGCTAAGCTCCTTACACACACTATCTCATTTAATCCTAATAATGACTTTGCAAGATAAGCATTAGGATTGCTTTCATTTTATTGAAGCTGAGAGCTTATGTCATTTTTCCAGGCTAATGGAACTACTAAGTGACAGGGCAGAAATTCCTACCAGATTTCATGTGACTCCCAGTCTGACCCTTTACACCACACACTGTGGATCCCCAAACCCCAGAACCACTCTGTTGAGATGGCCACACTGTAAACCTCTGGGCAACTGCCGAGTCATCATGTCAACTTAAGGTTGTTTTGTATAAAATAAAAAGTAAATGTTTTTAGTAACAATGAAAAAATACATGTGATGTTGGTACATATATCAGGTATCTCCTTAATCTTTGATAAAAAAAAGTGGAGAAGAATTGATGTGAAATTTGAGAATTTTAGAGAAATTTTGGTATAAAGAAAAAAAAGAGAGAGAGAGAAAATACTTTTTGAGAATTTTTTTCTGAGTTGTGAGCTAAGAAAGAAAGAAAGACAGAAAGACAGATCATCATTCTGGAAAATTCTATGAGGAGAAGCCCTTGAAGCTCTTCGCCTTGCACAAAAATGTCCCCCCCCCCCGCCATGTGTATCTTTCCAAGTCTGCTTCTAGAGATTCTCTAGAAAGAGTGAGATTGGTCTCAAACTAACCCCTGGCCTCCTGACACCTCCACATGCACTTCATCAAGTCAGCCTCCTCGTTGCTCTCTGTGTGGCCTTTCTCCACATCTCTCCCCTCTGGTTTCAGTCAGTCCCCTGCTGAAGACTTCCTCTTCTCTAACCTGACACTGTGAGAGGCCTTTCGTTCTGCTCTGGGCCCTCACACCCCATCTGCCTTCAGACCTACCTCTGAGTTGTCTCCCTTTTGTCCTTAAACTCAAGGATGTATATGAGAAAAGAACCACAGTGATCCTTCCACCAGGACCTCATGATCAATGGGGCATCTTCCTCAAGGCCTGGGCAGGAGTGAAGATCCAGAAATGTGAAGTTCTTGATTTTTGTTAACTTTCCCAAGACTAAAACCAAGGAGGCTGGTAGAGGCACAACCTGATCTGTAGTTTTTGTGTCCACATTATTTTGAAGTAGAATTTTAATTTCGCATTATACTATAGTGACTTTTGTTCTCTAAAATCATGACTGTGCACATCATATTTGTTGCAGAGAATGAGAATGTACAGGCCAAACTCATTGCTTTAGAAGCAGAACTTCGAGAAGAAACTGGTCTCTGGCATGTAAAGCTATCAAAGAACCAAGAACGGCAGGGTGAGCCTCTGTCTGGGAGCTGGACCTGGCCTCCTTATTGACTTTACTTTGTTGACCTGGGGTCTTTCTAAGTCTGAGTTGCTCAGATGGAACTCATACTTGTGATCTTCCTGTCTCAGACTCTTCAAGTGCTAGGATTACAGGCGTGCATTGCCACATTTGACTAGACTTTTTTTTTTTTTTTAATCAGGACTTATTCCATTGGATATTTTCAGTGTCTCTCTATTTTCTCATGATAGCTTTTTTCTGTATCTTCAGGTTTTATATTTCTTTCTTTTTCACCTTCCTCATCTATTTTTGCAACTTTTCTTTCCTTTTACAACTTATCACCTTTAGAGGAAGGAGTGACTTAAAATTCAGGGAGAGAAAGAATACTAGCTTTATATAATACAAACTTTATGAAACAATAGGAATTTTCTACAACTGTTCTATACAATACAGGATTCACTTACAACCTTTAGTTATCGAGGACTTCAAATGTGGCTAGGGTGTACTAAGCAATGACAGCAAACTAGATACCAGATGTGGGGAGATGTGGTTGCAAAGAGGAGTGAGCTAGAAGAGATTCTTTAACTTTAGGATTAAATTCTTGAATGGTTTCTCTCAGCTTGCTGGCTGAAAAAAATGGCTCATCTGCATGAACACAACCAGAAATGACACAGCAAAAACTTTGAGTTCTGAGGTATGGTGTGTAGTATCACCCAGGATTCAGACTGAACTTAGAGGAACACACAGGTGAGGCAAAGCAAGATAGCAAAGGCTTCAGAAACTAAGTTGAAATTCATTCATGGAAGTGAGCAGACTCATGTTCAGAGTTCACTGTCTGCTAAACAAACAAGACTTTAAAACGTAAGTGGATTGGTTAACATAAAATTCAAAACTTTCAGGGATCAATCCAAAATTACCCATTACACTGAGAACCAGGAAAATCTTAAAGGCTAATAAATGCATACCAATATCAGGATGACATAAAGGTTGGAATGATATGACAAAGTTTCAAGGCAGCTATTATAAAGATGCTCCAGCAAACAGTTGCAAGCACTCTTGAAATTAATGGAAAAAAAATCCTAAGCAAGGAAACAGATTAAAAGAACAAAAGGATCTTTTGGGGACTGAAAAATAACAATAATAAAAGTACAGTACTCTGGGCACTATAGCTGTATAGAGATATTAGAGGAACTTTAAGATACTGTATTTCAACAGAAATTATTTAATCTGAACAAAAGTGATAAAATAGATGTTTAAAAATTAACAGACTCCAAGGATATGTGAACAACAACAGCAACAACAACAACAATCTAATATTTGTGTCACTGGACTGAAAAAGAGACAGGAAAGAGTAAGGACCTAAAAAGCAGTCCTGAACGAAACCAAAAAATCTTTAGAAGGGCCACAATACCCTATTTTGCAATATATTACAGAGCTATAGTAACCAAAAAAGGCATGGTACTGGCAAAAATACCTACACATGCAGACCAATGGAATATGATAGAAAAAATAATAATAAATCCACCAGCTACAACTATCTCATTCTTGACAAAGCAGTCAAAAACACACATCGGAGGAAAGACAGCTTCCATAGAATGGTGCCAGAAAAAGTGTTATCTATATGTAGAAGACTTAAACTACTGCCATCTCTCTCCCTGTACAAAAATTGACTCAAAATGGAACACAGACCTAAATATAAATTCCAATTTATAATAGAAAGCATAAGGGAAACACTTCAAGCCATACCCACAAACAAGAACTTTATGATTAGGACTCCAACAATAAGAGTAAGGATTGGCAATTATGATGCATCCAATTTATAAACTTCCCCACAGCCAAGGAAAGCGCTAAGGGTGAAGGGACAGACTACATAATGGGAGAAACTCTCTGCTGGCTACTCTTCCAACAGGGGACCATTCTCCAGAATATATAAAAAACTAAAAAAGAATTAACTCCAAGAAGACAACTAATCTAATAAGCAATACACAAATGAATTGCACAGACACTTTTCAAAGGAAAAAATAAGAATGTTGGGAGAAATGTGAATTAGTGCACTCACTGTGGAAATTGATACGAAGGATCCTCAAAAAACTGAAATTAGAATTACCATATTCTCTAACTCCTCAAAATCTACCCAAAAAATTAGATTCTGAAAATCACAGAGATACCTACATGGCTGTTCATTGAGGGACAATATTCTGTAGCCGAGATGTGGAATCAGCATAGATGCCTGGCAACAGATGAATGGAAAAAGGAAATTTAATAATTATATATACATATATATACATACATATGTATATATATATACATACATATGTATATATATATATATATACATACATACATATATATTTCAGTAACCAGAAAGAAGATTGAAATTATGTTATTTGCAGGAAAGTGAATGGAATTGGAGATCATCATTTTAAGCAAAATAAGCTAGATCAGAAAGGCAGGGATCAGCTAGGCATGGTGTCTCATGCCTGTAATCCCAGAACTTGGGAGGCTGAGACAGGAGGATTGTTGGGAGTTTGAGACCAGCCTGGGCTACAAAGTGAGCTCAAGGCCAGCCTGAACTGTGTAGTGAGACCCTGTCCCCCCCCCCAAAAAAAAAAAAAACCCGAAAGAAAGAAAGAAAGGCGGGCAAGTATCATATTGTTTCCCTAATATTTGGGACCCTCCCTGCCTGACATGAAAGCAGAAGGAGGCCAACAGACAAGGGGAAAGAGAGGGAAAAGGGCAATGTAAGGGAGGATAATGGGACCATGGGTATGACCAAAACGCTATATTTCTACGTGAAAATGTCCCAATGAATGTCAATATTCTCTAAAATTTAAGTGAATATATAGACAAGGAAATCATGATTGGAAAGATTCCAAATTTAGTGGAAAATGCAAGTCAACAGATGTAATAAACTCAGCAAACTCCAAACAGATAAACCAAAATAAACCCACACCACAAATAGAAATCTCATAATTTGACTTCTAGAAAGCAAAGTAAAATCTTAAAAGCAGCCAGAAAAAAACTACATTTTAATTATAAGGCACTAATGATTTAAACACTAATTTCTCCTTAGAAACTACAGAAAGAATTGCTACAAAATTTTTCAAAGGGTTAAAAGAATTATCATCTCAAAACTGAAGTATTTCTCAGGAATACAGGTGGAATAGAGATATTTTAGATAAAGGAAACTAAGAGAATTTGTCAAAGGACATTCTTCAGGCACAAAAGAAAAGATAAAGAGAGAACTTGGACCATTAAGAAATAACAATGGAAATGTTAATATATGAGAAAATACAATGGAATATTATCTTCCTTTTGTTTTAAAAAGATTATGTTTGAGAGTTGTAAGCAAAATTTTGTAACATCACCTCATGTGTTCTTCAATGTATGTGCAATGACATTTAAAACACTAATATCCTATATGGGGTGGAAAAGAGTTTTAAGTGCCAATAAAATATTCTATTTCTTTTGGAATGGTAATAGGCCCTGATAAGAATGTATATGATAAACTATGTGAAGGGAAAAAATCATTATAAGTAAATTAAAATAAAACTCTAAAAAACCATTTAGATAACTCACAGGAAGGCATGAAGAGGAAGACAGAAAAAAAAATAGTAGGAATAAACAACAAATAGACAAGAACCTGAATTCTGACATGCTATTAATTATTACTGAAGTACACACACTAAACCCACCAGTAAGAAGACAGATTAGCAAAATCGGTTTATTCACTTCAACTACAAGCATGTTAGAGGTAATATAAAAGTAGGAGAGTGGAAAAAGACATATTTTACAAACACTAATCAGTTTATATTGCTTTCAATCAAAATAGACTTCAAAGGAAAGAATTTATAAAGGACAAAGAAACATACTACAAAATGTTGAAAGACTCAACTAACCAGGGACCAAAACAGATCTAAACATGTATGCACCAAGCAATAGAACTTCAAAATATGTGAATCAAAAATAGGACAGGAGAATAGATAAACCAGCAATTATACCTGAGAATTTCTTTGAGTAATCAGTAAATCACTTGTCAGAAATTGAGCACAAAATCTAAACATGAATTTTCATGATAGCTATATTTGCAAAAGTCAAAAACTGCAAGCAATTTAAATGCCCTTCAGTGGATAGATAAATTACTGTATGTCAACATAACGGAGTACTACTCTCTAATCAAAAGAAGTGAACCAGTGGTATGTGTAAAAACTTGTTGGATTTCCAGAACATTGGGCTGCGTGGTAAAAAACAAACAAACAAAAACAAAACCACAAAAAACCTCAAAATGCTATATAATGTATGGTTTTATTTATATGACATTCTAAAACGACAAAATTATACTGATGAAAAACAGATCAGTGATTGCAAAGAGTTAAAATTTGAGGAAAGTATGATTCTAAAGGGGTAATTTATCTAGATTATAATCATAGGTACAAAAAAAATCTACATTTACAATAAAATTCCAGAGCACTATACCCCCAAAAAGTGCCTGCTAAAACTGGGAAAATTTAAATGAAATTTCATCAACACTATTGTACCAACATCAATTTTCTGGCTTAGTAATTTTAGAAATGATTGCACACGATGCTATTATTGCGGAAAACTTGGTGAAAGACATATGGGAAGTCTCTGTGCTATTTTCTCAGTTTCTATCTGAGCCTGAAATTGTTTTAAATTAAAAATCAGCTGAATTTTAAATTTGATTATTTATTCATTTAGATGGTGAAACTGGGGGGTGTAATTGCAGTACTGGAGAGTGCAAGTCTATATAAAGTTCTGCTAAATAAACTTTTTATTTTTCTTGTTTTTACTCCTATCTTGCTGAGGAAAAGCTTCATGCGTGGAAGTTCCATTCATACATAGAATGCAATTCACATTCTTTAAACGTCTCTCAGGCAGGCACAGCACTACAGCAAAGCGGAGCGTCGTAAAATGCAAGGCGGAGAGAAGCGCGTTTGGTCTCTGGCTCCTGCCGGTGACCCAGGCAGATGGCGGAATGTTAATTCCTTGGGTAGCTTGTGAAGGTTTGAAGACTTCTGGTCTTGTTTTGTCAGCGTGCTGAGTAGGAAGACGTCCTTAGGTGTTCAGAACCTTAATTATCCCTTCTGATTACCAAAATCTAAGCAAGTTACAGCCTCTAAATCCCTAGGAATGAACAGTTGGTCTTTTGACTTTAAATCTTCTGCCAGCACAGGTGAAGGGATCAACTCCTTTCCCAGAGCCCACCCGGACCCAACTCCTCTGACTCGCAGAGAGCGTTAGATTTGCTCCTTCCTTTCCTTTCGCTTCTTCTTTCCCCAGGGCACCTTCGCTCCTGATGGAAGATGCGCATTGACGATGCAGCGGATTCTCTGCGTGCTGGACTGGTCCTGGCGCACGAATCCTCATCACCGACCCCCGGTGCTTTCCAGGGAACACGGCGGGGTGAAGGGGGAGACTCTGACGGATGCTTTGGAAGAAATTGCTCGAAAACCCTCTTCCCACCCACTCCTGGAGAGATGGGACGCTGTCGTCCCCTCCAGTCTCTGCTGAGAGTGAAGCTGTGTTGCCCAGGGGCTCCTGAAGAGGATACGGTAGGAGAGCATTATCATTGCCACTGCTGAGAATTTCCAGCACATGGTGAATAAAAAGCACACTGACTTTTAGTTTTTTTTTTTTTTTTTTTGCCACTGCTTTAAATTCCCTGACAAGGATGTAACTGCTTGCTGCCCTTACAGGGAGAACTATGATACCCTCCTCCCCTCAGTGCTCCGAAGCATAGCCTGGCCTCTCCTGTGCAGGTGAGGGAGGTTCAGATACTGTCGAAGCTCAGGAAGGGCAGCAGGCAGTCTGGCTCCCTCCGAAGTCTGCAGCAGGTGATAGAATGCTGTGTGGCTCTGTTATGGCTTTGCCCTGAGCCTCCTCCAGAGGCCCATGTGTTCAGGACTAGGTTCTCAGCTTGGTGCTATTGAAAGATAGCAGAACCATTAAGAGGTAGGACCTGTGGGGCGGTGTTCAGGTCACTGGGGGTGTGCACAGGAAAGTGATTGTGGGATCTTAGCTACCCTCTTCATGTCATGACCGCAAAGTCGGGGGTTTTGTTCCACCACGCACTCCAGTCATGGTATACTATTTAGGCACTGAGAGCCTAAGAACAATGTGCCTATCTAGTCTGCCTGTCCATGCCTGAAAACCCCCAAACTGTGAACCAAAATAAAACTTTACTCCTTATAAATTGATTATGTCAGGCATTTGTTATAGGGATGGAAAGCTAACTGACACTGACTCTAATTCATTCAGAAAGTAGTTGTTAGGTAAATTGACACATGAATTACTTTATAGTTCACAAAAAGAAAAGACAATTATTTTGTTGGAGATTTATAATCTTTGAAAATCTCTTCAATGGAGGAACTCAAAGCACAAAAATACTGATGCTAATACATCAACATCTATTTCTGACCTTTATTTTACTTGTTAGTACTTCAAATTTCATATTATAAGCACTAAGAAACCACTGCCTAAGCAACCAGAACTCCTTAAATTGCCAATTGGGTTCTATTCTCCAGAAGGAGAGCCTGAGGCAAGGATTTTGGTGTCTGTGATTTATTAAGGCAGTGCCCTCAGGAAAAAGGGCATGAGGGAAGCAAGATAGAGCAGAGGAAAGAGCAAAATAAGAATGCAGTATCAGCCAGTACCCTCTGCAGCCTGAGTCCATGGAGTGCTCTGGAGTATGAATCATACCATAACTTGTGTCAGACTTGTAGTCTGTGCCAGTGAACCATTTTGATCAGACTGTCCCCATCAAGGTGATGGCTGCATTAGAATCCCAGGAGGGGAAGCATCTGTGAGCCATGAGCAGACAGACTTGCAATGGCTACAGGGTGGTGCAAAATGAGTCTGGAGGAAGGGGAACTCGGCAGCACACCGACAGAAGCTTCAAGCAGCCTCTCCCAGGATGCTCATCCCAATCACTGTATTAGTCCATTTTTATTACTATAACATAGCACATGAGGCGGACTTACTTTATAAAAGAAAGAAGTTATTAGGCTCACAATTCTGTAGGTTCAAAGGCTCACACCCTAGCAATGGTCTTCTTGCTGGCAGAATCTCTGGGAGTATAGAGCATCACATGGTAAGAGATGGGTCTGACTCTGGAGCAATCTTCTGCCTTCTTCCCAGGCTATTCCTGGGGTGGAGACTGCCTTCACCCCATAATTCTTGCCTTCCACTCACTGGCAAACAATGGTCTGCTCCCAGGATGAGCTGTACCCTGGTCTATGTGAGCCACGGCAGGAGCCACGGACGCTTTGCTGGCTGAAAGTGGGGAAAGGTGTTCTGCGGCAGCTCTGAGAGGCAGGTCCAAGGAGGTCCCTGAAGTGGGGTAATCGCAAAGAAAGAGGGATTTTTAGCTCACTGTTTGAAGAGTTGAAAGTTCAAACAGCATGGCACAGACTCTGGTGAGGACCCCTGGCTGTATCTCATCATGACAGCATTGTGACAGGAGTGCCATCTTAGTAGCTTTCTCATCACTGGGACAAAATACCCAACATGTACAGCTTACAGGAGGACAGGTTTATTCTGCCTCATGTTTCATCCCATATCACACACACTTAAATGGAGCATTAGGTTGGCAGAGGGCCTAGTGTAGGAAAGACACTCACATCATGGTGGCCAAGAAACAGAGAGAGAAGGGAGGAGCTGTGAGGAAGATACACCCTTCCATATCGCACCGCAAGTGTCCACTTCAAACAGACCTCACTGCCCAACAGCAGGCCAGCTGTCGCCACTGGCATCTGATCGCCATCCACAAGCTGCACCTTTGAGCACACGAGGTTTTGGGGGGCATTAAGATATCAACTATAACAAGAACGTCCAGGCGGGAGGAAGCCAGAGCAGGGGAGGAAAGGCAAGGTTTATTCTTTTAGAACAACACCCTCATTAGAAGTGAGTAGGTTTCTCAATGACCAGGTTAATTCCCTCCTTTTCAAGGTTCTCTCCCTCTTAATGTTGCCACACACGGACACTGTCTCCATACGTGGACTCTCGGGGAGACAGACCACATCCATGCCATAGCAGCCAGGATGGAAAAGTGGACTCGGGCAGGTGGCAGCAGCATCCACAGTAGGGTTTTTTTGCTTCTGCTCCAGAGCCTCTGTTCATGGCTTCACCAGGTCCTCACTCACAGTGACCTTATCTGTTCATACCCTGGTTTGTGCACCGCTAGAGAAAACATCTTTCTAGAGCAACTAGACTGGGCTGTCTCCATTTATCTGCACATTCTCAAAGCCTCAATGCTTTCCAGACAGTGTGTACTCAGTAAACCCCAGCTGACTTGAATTTTTACCGGTAACAGTAAAGCAATAAAATTATATGGTCAGAATATGATGTATGTGCACAGCACTTTGTCTTTAGGAGCTAAGAGACAGTCGGACTTACGCTTTGTAAGATAAGGACAAGAGACCCAAGTGAGTGCTCTCGCTCTGTGTCATGTGATGCACTGTGCTGTGTGGATGCAGCAGGAGTGTTTATTAATGCTGAGCAGGCGCTGCCCCGTGCCCTGGAACTCCTAGCCTCCGGGATGGTGAGCTGCACAAGTGTATTCTCTATGTTAACTATCTGGTCTCAAGTATTTCATTTTTACAGCAGAAATGACCTAAGATGATCACCTGTCCTTCAGTTTAGAAAAAAAAATGATTTACTATTATATATATATTTATTATTATTGTTATTATTATTTTATCATCATTGTTTGCAGTGCTTGGAATTCCTATAGTCTCTAACAACATGGTTTTTATTCCTGTCTGAGTCTTTGCCAGAATCACCCTTAATCTGTCTATTTTGAGCTTGCCCCTCTGGTCTCTTCCATTGTCTTTTCCTTACTCGGTGGCAAGCCTGCTTCTACCAGAGGTGACTGACAGAGCAGCACATGCTCCGTGGTACTAAAAGCTATCTTAGCTGGCTCAAGCTGGCATAACAAAACACCATGGCCTGGCTGTTGAGCAACATTGTTTATCTCCTCACAGTTGTGGAGGCTGGGAGAAGAGGACCAGGTTAGCACCATGGTCAGGTTGGTGGTGAGGACTCTATTCATGGCTTGCAGAGAGACAGTGAGTAGGAGAGAGAAGGATGTATTCTTTGGTGTGCTTTCTTGTAAGGGTGCTAGTCTTACCAGAACAGGGCTCGCACTCCTATAACCTTATTTAATCTTAATTACTTCCTATGGACCCTACTTCCAAGTACTGCCAGAGTAGAGATCAGAACTTCACTCTGTGAATTTTGGAGGCTTCAGTTCAGTTCACGGCTCCTTGAGGATATTTAAGGAGTATGGTAATCTAGCTGAGTATCATCACTTGTTCAAGAAATTTAGGGGCTTAGTAGTTTTCTTTTTAATTTGGATGCATTCTTTTAGGGTGGCCAAATTTAGCAATGAAAGTAAAGAATGCTCTGTGAAATCCGCACATCAGATAAATGGTGAATGGTTGGAATAAGGGTGCTAAGTGCAAGCCTTCATTTCACATTTTAGCATAATCACTGCTAGTTTCTTTCGGGTAAGGGACCATCATGTCCAGTGTATTTATTTTGAAAAACACCTAGTACATATTTGTTCATTGGATTATTAAGTGAGGAGTGAGATTAAAAATATCTAGGTAAAATTTATTGCTATACTTGTCTTAACATTTCTGCAGGTAGATATTTAAAAGGAAAGTGATTTCTGCTGCTTTTTGCTAAAGGCATGTCTCTGCTATTATTTGATCAACAGTTTTATTACCCTACATCATTTTCTTTTTTAAAAAGTTATGTGATTTTAAAATTTTTATTAATTAGTGCTTGCAGTACACAATTGCATTTGTTGTGCGAAGTTGGTACATGTACACACACACACATCTTAATTCTTTCAGTCCCCTTCCCGTCCCGTCTGTCCCTGCTTTCTCCAACTCTTGTTCTTCCCATTTTCAAAAGCCCTATTTCCATTTTTCTTTGATTCAATTATTTTAAAATTCCTTTTGTCTTCCTTTCCTTCCCTTTCTCTCCATCTTCTGTTCCTCTTCCCAGTTGAAAAATATATCCTACTTCTTATTACTATTATCTCTTTGCTTATACTTTGGGTTTCTCATGTAAGGGAAATTGTGATATTTAAAATTCTGATTCGACATTGCTGGCAGACAGAGAAATACAAATTAAAACAACACTGAGATACCATCTTACTCCAGAAAGAATATCCATCATCAAGAAATCAAATCACAACAAATGTTGGTGAGGCTGTGGGGGAAAATGTACACTTCTATGCTGTTGGTGGGTGTGTAAACTAGCACAACCACTAGTCGAAATCAGTATGGGGATTCCTCAAAACACTAAAAATAGAAATATTATTTGGCCCAGCTATTCCTCTTTGAGGTATTCTCTCAAAGAGTTAAAATCATCATACTACAGTGACCCATGCATGCCCATGTTTATAGTAACACAATTCATAATAGCTAAATCCTGGAAACAGTTTATTTGCCATCAACAGATGAATGGATAAGGAAAATGTGGTATTTCTACACCACGGAGTTCTGCTCTGCCATAAAGAAGGATAAACTCGAGGCATTTGTAGGTAAATGGATGGACCTCGAGACCATAATGTTAAGTAAAATAAATCTACATCCATTTCTAAAGCACCAAAATATGAGTACTTTTCTTGATCTTAAAATACTTTCTTTCTTTTTTTATAATGCTAGCAATCAAATACTAACAGAATTATATCCTCAGCCTCTTAAAATAAAATTTTATTCCCTTGTGTGTAACAGCCACACTTCTTTACCCACTCATTTGCTGGTGGGCATAGAGGCCATTTCCATGGTTTAGCTATCGTGAGCTATGCAGCTGAAAACGTGTGCATGGGTCGCCGTGATATGATGTCTTCACCTCTTTCAGAAGGTACCTTGTTCATGTACCAACTCCTCACAAGAAATGTAAACACTATGTGCTACAAACATGTGCTAATAAAGACAATGATCTGAAAAAAATAAATTTGAAATGGAGAGATGCTTAAAAACAAATAGTCTAGGCCAGATGTGGTGGCTCACGGGCAATGCCAGCACCTGGAAGGCTGAGCCAGGAGGAGCATGAGTTCGAGGTCAGACTGAGATGCATAGTAAGATTATGTCTCAAAAAAAACAAAAGCAAAAACAAGAAAACTCATTCCAAATCCTTTAATAATTCTTCGCAGAACTCCCATTTGACATGCACACTCATGTTCATACCAGTATGATTTTTAATGACCAATCTTGGAAGCAGCCCGTGTGTCCATCAGCAGAGGAGCAGATAAAGAAAATGTGATGTTTATGTACAATAGAGTCCCACTCTGCCAAAAAGAAGAACAAATCTGAGTCAGTTGTAGGAAAATGGATGCACCTTGAGACTCTAATGTTAAATGAAGTAAACCAGACATGAGCTTAAATAACATGTGGTTTGTCTTATCTGAGAACCCAAAGGATAAATAATAAGCAAAATGAGAGACATCGGGAAGTAGGGAGGCAGATATTCCTTAATGGGAAGGGAACCGAGAGACGGGGGATGGGGACAGGAAGAGGGACAGAGGTAGAAAAAGGAAGTGAAATATGTAACACACACGCACCAGCTCCACACAAGGAATGTAGACATTATGTACCACACACATGTACTAATATCAAAAATAATAAAAAATACAGGGAACGTGCGGTTTCCCTGGAAAGCCTATGCTTTTGGCAAACAACTTCTCATAAGTGCTCCGAATGGCGTGGCTGCGGTGCAGGGCTTCCGGAGGACACACTGGTGACCCCTCTTCACATCCACAATCTGTCCCCCCTGCCACTGGCTGCACTTGTCACCAGCATAGGGCTTCAGGGCTGCTGGGCCTCTGGGTCTCTCTGCTGCCTTCCAGTCTTTATAACTGGTCTTGAGAAGGGCCACACCAAGAAGGTGACACAATTTGCATTTGCTTCAAAGCTGTCCCAGAAGCTCTGCCTGAGATAATTTTACACCCAGCCACAGTACTATTGTACTATTTTCTTCATGGGATTACCTGCTGGAAATGAGAGCTGAAATGTATCCTATACCCCACCATTGTACACACAAAGTGCTCACGTCTTAAGAGAAACAATGTCTCTCTATCTATGGAATCTAGCTGCCCAGGGAAATATGCAGCAAATATTTATTACATGGAAGTATCTGATTTAAATGTCAATGTGCTCAAAATTACTTTGCTGGTCTCCAAACTCCTTTTCGGGTTTTCTAAGATTGCTTTTCTTTCTCTTCTCACCTCTAAGTCCCTAAACACACAGTGCATTGTCTTGCTTATCATCTGTAAAGAAGTAAACTCTACTTAAATGACCCAAGCTCCTGGCTCCTTAATGCTGAATTGTAAGTGATTAGGGGTGGAGAGCATAAGAGCATAAAATTATGTTTTCTCTTTTAGTTCGACCTTGATTTCATCAATTCAAAAAATGGGAACCTGTGAGTCAAAAATAACCTTGCGGAGGGTGAGAAGAATAGCACAGCTTTGTGTTCAAAGCTGACGTGTGGTTTTTTTAGACGTCTGCCTCGCAAATGTTTTAATACAGTGTTGAGTAGCAGCTGCGAGGTCACATGCTTTTCTTAACTGACGCTGACCTTTACAGTCTGCCTTCCCACCCTCTGCCTTCTATCTCGAAGCTTCATGGCCATAGGGCTTTGTGTGTATTTTGCTCGCATTTCTATTTCTAGGGCTGGAGTAATGTCTGGTAATGATATATTCTCTTGATTAGTGAGCATATGAATAAATCAAATATAGCTTAAAAAGTGTGCTTGATTTCACCTCCCCAGTAAATAATTGCAAACAAATGCTTGCACAAGAAAGAGGGATGCTCATAACTGGCCCTAATTTCTTTCTCACTGTCGAGGTGGGTGTTCATCAGGCATACCAACCCTTTCTAATTGATGTTTTGAAAACTCATTTTGCCAAACAGGAGTGACTTTTGTCCTGCCATGTTTACATACCTGAGACCAAGAACAGCCACTTTTTGAAGTTAAAGATTCACTTATGTTAAACATTTCCGGATGATAGCAAGAGCTCAACTTGGCAGACAATAATCTCTAGTATTTCCCTCTGTGATTCTTCTCTGACAAGTCTTGAAGGGCCTGGTCCCCAGGGGATGGAGAGAGCTGGGGCAGTGGGCCCGGTGCTGTGATGCTGGCGGCAGTAAGAGTGCAAGTGACTGCAGGGACAGAGACCATCAACTTCCTCCTTTGCATATCTGAGTGTGTGTTATCTCAGACAGATACAAATCCCCTAGCTGGCTTAGGCCACCAGCGACTTTCTGGGATGTTTTTCATTTATCTGTTACTGTGTGTTCAAAGCCCAGAACTAATTTTATACCAACTTAAAGATAACCTTATCAGATAGCTTCCAACTTTTTTACTACAAAGTATACTTAAATTGATTTTCTCTCAAGATCCATCAGGTTTTAAGAGTTTTTTTTGGTCTACAAACTGTTTTTATAAACTAATAACTAATTTTCTGTGTCTATTTTAGTTAAGAAACTCTGGTTGCCAGACTTACGACTCTTGTTGCCAGAGTTTCTAATTAGAAAATGATAAATTATTACCAGAAGATGTTGATATAATTCCAGAGGAGCAAAGAAACCGAACATTAGCCCTGTAGAAGTTTACCATGGGTAACGGGTAATGTCTGACTGTAACTGATATGTCCGCAATATTGAAAGTAGTAGAATCACAGCCCTGGTGGTGGTGGGGTTATCTAAGTTTAGAGCTGACCGAGGATCTTACAACTATTGGCACTTGGGCTTCATTCTTGACCAACAGTATTACAATTTTTGAGCTTTGAGATGATTTTAATGTATGGTAAGGGTGGGTGTATCTGTTAGTATTAAAAACAAAACAATGGAAATAACAAAACCAAAGTAAGAAAGAGAAAGACAAGGAAAGAAAAAGAAAAGAAAGAGAAAAGAAGAAAGGAAGGGAAAGGAAGAGAAGGGAAGAAGAAAGAAAAAGAAGAGGAAAGCAAGAGAATAGGGAGAAAAAAGGAAACGAAAAGAAGTGCTTACCTGAGAGGCTGCATCTATAACAGAGAAGTGCATTTCACCTCCTGGGCCTGGCCTCTCTCCTGCTGATAGCATCTAAAAGAGATAGCAAAGAGCACCCTTCTTCTAAAGTGCTCCTGAAGCCTTGCATTTCTAGAGCGTATCTTAGGACCAGAGGATCACCACACCCCACAGCAAGAAGAGTGTGAGGTCCAAATCAAGATGCCTCAGGGGTAAATTCCCTGCAGTCAATTAAATAGTGAGGGAGACATGCTTGTCTCACCTAGAAGCCTCAGGCTCAACAACCTGTGTTTGCAAAGCTGTTCTCTCACCCTCCCCAGCTTTGGTATCGTCTCCTACATTGACTAACATTTCAGTGGCCACTGCAGTTACAGAGCTGTCTAACAGGAAGGACCAACTGTCTCTGCAGCCTTCTCTATCTTTCATGTGGTCCCCAGGTCCCAGCCCTGGCCCTTGCTCCTGACTGGTTGGGTTTCAGAGAAGCAAAGTATGTATTAGAGATGCCCAGTATTGCCCCTAAGGCTTTGAAGATAAACAGACGCATTCCAAGTGAGTGACAATTGCTGGTAAGTAACGATTGCTGGGCAAAATGGACAAAAGAGACAAGATCAGTAAAATGAAATGAGCACTGAAATGAATGCTGAGCATTTTGCAAAATGCAGAAGTTCTCTGATTTATATATTTGCAACCATTTTGTAAAAACAAGTGAAGACATTCATAGGGTTCATTTAGCACATTATTCTGTAGTATTCTTACTGATTTCACAAAACAAATTCCCACAGATTTGTTCACTTAATGCATCATCTGAAAGCCTGGAACCATCTAAAATATATATATGTACATATATATATATATATATATATAGTCTCTCTCTGTCTCTATCTCCTTCCCAAATGTGAGCAGATTGCTCCACCACAGGATCCCTGCCACGATGTCCTGCATTTCAAAAGCCTCAGAGCCTCAGAAACAATAAAGTCAAGTGACTATGGACTAAAACCTCCAAAAACATAAGCCAAATGAGTATGGTTGCTAAAAGTAATAGCACCATTAAAAAGAAGCCAGATACTCTGCACTAAATGCCTTCAGAGTATCTCAGGAATCAGTCAAACCCTACTCCTTGCAGGCTCAAAGATATAAAAGTGTAAATATTTCCTTTAAAGGCAAGAGTGGTGGTGCACACCTGTAATTCTGGCACTTAGAAACCTGAAGAAGGTGGATCTTGAGTTCAGGGCCAGATTGGGTGACATAAGAAGACCCTGTTTCAAAAGTAGACACTTTATTCAAAAAGAGTGCTCTTGGGCATCCTGATTCTACAAGCCACCCAGATAATTAATTTCCAGGGATTAATTTCCCCTGTGTTCAGTCACCCAGGTATGCAGAGGCTGCTGCTACTATGGTTCAAAGGGACTTGGCTACTGTTCTTGCTGCTAGCAAACTTTGGCATCACCTATGTGATACCCATGTTTCAGGCATGCAGAATGTGAGAGTTGTGGGGTCACAGAGGTCTCCACAGATATTTCAAAGGAAACCCTGGGAGGCCAGGTGATGTGGATAGAGTTGAAGTCCTTACAGGTAGCACTTGAGAGGACAATGCATGAATCTATGAAAATGAATCTAAAGTTACAAGGGAGACCCCAGAAAGTTGGAGATGCCAGGAATGTGAGCAAAACCAAACCAAGAGAGAGAGACTATGTGAGCAGTAGCCAGTAAGGCCCTAGGGTTGGAATTTTGAAGCTTACTTCATGCCAATGTGAGCCTGCATGTTGAACATAGCTATAGAATTTATATTCCCTCTGCTGGTTTTTAGTCTTGCTTTGGTGTAATGCTTCTTTACTATTCTCTTACTTTTACCTTTGGAAGTGGACCCTGTGCCATTGTATCTTGGAAATAGTTTTGATTATATAGAAATTAGTTTTGATTTATAGAAATTCAGAGAAAAGATTTTGCCTTGAATCTCAGAGTCTTTAGATTTGGACATTTAAGAAATGCTGGAACTGTTGAGAATTGAGTGATGCATTGAGATAGTTTAGAGCATTTTGTTGTATGAGATGGTCATAAACCTCTTGGCACCAAGGATGTTAACACTATGGTTTGGATCTGAACTGCTCTCTATAAGTTCGTTCGTTGAAGGATTGATTCCCCAATGCAATGGTACTCAAGGGTGGAGACTTTGGGAAGTGTTATGGTTTCAATGCAAAATGTAGCCTCAAAGTCTCAGGTTTCAGTGGTGAGGCTTTTAGATGATTGGCTGATCAGTCACTGTGCTCATCAATATGAATTAAGCCACTGATGAATTCATAGCTGAATGCATTTTTAGGAAGTGGGGCCTGGTTGGAGGAGGTGGACTCACTGAAGGTGTTACCTGGAAAGGTATATTCTAGTTCTTGGTCCCTCCCTTCTTGCTCTGCTTACTAGCTGCCATGAGTTGAACAATCTTGCTCCATCATTTTCTTCTGCCATGCTATCACTGCCTTGAAGCCAAGCAAGCATAGACTGAATCCTCTGAAACTGTGAACCAAAAAATACCCGCTTTAAATTGTGGGCATCAGGTATTTTGTTATGTGAAAGTGACTAATACGGAAAATTGGTAACAGGAGTGAGGGCAATGTGGTAAACATACATGCCATTGAGGTTCAGAAGCATTTGGAGATGCTTTGCATGAGGAGTTTGGAAAGTTTTGAAGAAATGGGCTCGAGAAGTGTTAGAATACTGTAAGCAGAACCAAGTGGGCTATTCTGGTGGGAGGTAGGAAGACCAGGTGGTTGGTAGGAGTGTAGATATTATAGACCAACTCTGAAAGATTTCAGATAGGAATGAGGATTCTACTTAGAAGGGGACTAGAAGGCATCCATGCTACATTCTGACAAAGAAATGATCTTCATTTTGTCCGTGTCCTAAGACTTTAGTGCCATACCAATTTTTTGTTTTGTTTTGTTTTGTTTTTGTGGAGGAATTTCAGTGTGGCCAACATTCAGGCTGTGGAATAGGCACTATTGACTGATTTCAGCCAGATTTACAATGAAAATCAGGAGCAAAAAGCAGAGGTGAAAACTTTCACAGCTTTGCCAGAAACAAGCAAGCATAAATTCAGGACCAAGGAGACTATAGTTGCTGAAAAGATTAGAGCCATTCAAAAGAAACTAAGTACTTAGCCTTGGGGGCATCTCTGGAATTGGTTAGATCTCACCCTTCATAAGCCCATCACAAGGATATAACAGAATAAGCTCTTTTGAAAGACTGTTTGGACAAGAGAGCCTCATGGTGCTCTGCTACTCAGTGCTGCCTACAGAAGTATTTCTCCCAGCTCATCCATGCAAACTCTCAAAAGCCACCATACCCAGGCTCCCAGAGGTCCTGGCTACTTCTTGTGCCTGTGACAGAGCTTGGTGTTACCAATGTGGTACAGGTTTTATGGGGATGCAAAATACAAAAATTACGGGGTCATGGAGGCTTTCATCTAAATTTCAAAAGGCTTTGGAAGTCAGACAAAGATGTGTAACATGGACGCAGTCACTGCCAGGAGATTTTGAGTGGGCAATGCATGAGGCTGTAAGACTGAAGCCAAAGTTGCAGTGAAGACCCCAGAACATCATAGATGCCAGGAATATGAAGCAACTGCCAAGAAAAGCCACGGATAACAAGCAGATCTAGCCAAAGAGCAAGGTCATGTGGATTGTACCACTTTCCTCTATTGTATACTTTTACCATTCCATACTCCTTTGTAGTCAGCCAAGTATGGACTAAATTCTTTGAAATTGTAAGCCAAAATAAGCTTGCTTCCTTCAGGTTGAGGGTATCGGATATTTTGTCCAAGCAATAGAAAAATGACTATTGTAGGAGCTGATTAGGTGATGGAAGAAGTGCTATCCTCATCAATAGATTAATATACTGATAATTAATGTTAATAGTTTATTGGGAGATGGCGGGAACTTTAGGAGGTAGGGTCCATTTAGAAGGAAGGAAGTTATTAGGAGTTGCCCTTGAAGGGTATATTGTGTTCCTGGCTGCTGCTCTCCTGTCTGTCTTTGCTTCCTGTCCACCTTGAAGTGAACAGCTATGCTCCACCAAATGCATCCATGATGTTCTGCCTCACCACAATGGAGCTGATTAGCCATGGACTGACCCTTTGAAACTGTGAACCAAAATAAATCTTACTTCTAAATTGTTTATCCCAGGTATTCTGTCTGAGCAATGGAAACCTGACTAACACACTGGTGGATAAATCAGTAAATAAATAAATAAGGCTTAGGAAAAGGCCAAGGTTGAGTCTGTATTCTGCTACCTACTAGCTACATGATTTTAGGCAAATTACTTACATTTTCTAAGGCTCGGCCTCCAAATCTATAAAGACAGGCTGGTAATAAATTTCACATTAAGTTGTTAGGATTTTGTGACCAGTATCTGCAAAGCTTTTAGTACTGAGCTTCACATAAGTAATATGCTATTCATATTACTTTAAAAAGTAAATGACATTTTTTTTTAAAAGCTTAAAATCTTATTGGGGGGAAGAACCGATGCATGAAAAAATGGCAAATAAGTTAAAATATAAGAAAATTCTCAATTATGAAGTAAGATAAAGGAAACTTTTCTGAATTAATATCAAGACCTATGGTCTAGTTCTGGGACTTCCATCAGCTATGTGACTTTAAGCAAACTACCATCTCTGGGCCTTTTATTTCCTTATCTATGATAAGAAAATATAAAAATAGATCAGGTGTTTCCAACTAGTAAGAGTACAAAGAATGAAAATTGATAAATATACAATAAAACTGATCAATTTAAATCATCAAAATACTTTTACAGGATTTTAAAAAGCATCACATTGGAATGGTAACATTAATTTTCATGCCAATGAGATGTGATAGTCACAACATCACAGAAATTTATAAAGAGATAAAAAATGCAAAATAAAATAAAATAAATGAATTCTTAGCTATCAAAAGTTTGGAAATAAAAACAGACAGCAGAAAAAAAGAAGTTTGGAGACTACTTAATGCATAATGTTTTCCAATATTTTCTACTTGATTATTTCACAAATTTTGTCAAATATCAAATCCCATATTCCTAAAACCAGTAAAACAGGTTTTCAGTTACACAAAATTCCTTAACAAAAGTTCTACTCTGATTAGTGATCATAGTCTCACTTGTTGTTATTGTTTTGTTTTCTTTTGGTACCAAGGATTGAACTCACAACCTTGCAACTGCCAGGCAGGCGCTTACACCGCTGAGCTAAATCCCCAGCCCTATTTTTTGAGACAGGGTCTTATTATGCAGTTCAGGTTGGCTTTGAACTCACTTTGTAGCCCAGGCTGGTCTCAAACTCACAATGATCCTCCTACCTCAGTCTCCTGAGTGTTGGGATTAAAGGCTTGTGTCACCATGCCTGGCCCTATTCTCACTTCTAATGATTTTCTTTTTGGGACACAGGCTGTTATATTTCTGATGATTTTTTTAAAAATACACTTGAATTTAGAGCAATTTTAGATTCATAGTAAAATTGAGTAAGAAGTCAGAGATTTCTCATCTCCCCCCTCCTCTGACAGAAGCATAGACTCCCCCATTATCTCTATCATCTTGCAGCATGATGTTTTGCTTTTTCCTCTCCCCTTTTCCTCCTAAGGTTAAATCTCCCTTACTGCCCAGCCACGTCAAAGCCTAAGCCTACAGTCCTAGGGTGCTAACTTGCCAACTTGCTTCTCGCAACAGCTGTGGGTCTTCAGTTCACCAGTTTGATACCATATTTCGCGGCTCATGCTGTATTCTTCTCTATTTCTTACTTTTCCAAATGAACTGTAGACTCCTCAAGAGTGAATATTGTTTTAAATTCCTTTTCTAGCCCTTATTTTTATAAAATGTGTCACTAATTTTAATTAACTAACTTGAATTCTCATGCACATACATGTCCACTTTATATCTTCAAATTATATATATTTAAAGCATCATGGCTCTCTCAGATGAAGAAACTATTCTAAGGACATATTTGTAGAACTCAATTCAGTGATTTAACCCCTATGAAGGCAAATATTTTAAAAAGAAATTCAAAGCTGAATTGTAAAGTTGTGATCAAAAGTTACAGTGAATGTTTACATTTTTAAAAGATTACAGCAAAAGACATAGCTCCATGAATCCCCCTAAAATCATTCCTCATCACTTTGAACACAGTCATTGCTCTTTCTTGTCAGTTTCTGAAGCAGTTCTGGTAGTGCTCTTTCACTAGAGTCTGTAGTTGTGCTGTCGCAGCTGCTTTGACATCCAGAACTCATGATTCGCTGTTCTATGGTCAGTTTGACTTTGAGGAAGAGCCAGCAGTTGCACTGTGCCAGGTCCAGTGGATAAAGCTGACAAGGACATGCCGGGATGTTTATACAGGCCTGAGTCTCCATTGGCAGCAGCTTTTACTGTATTTCTGATCACCCCTAGTAAAAATACTCACGAATAAGCACTCCCAGAACTGATGAAAAAAGCCCCAAGAACAATGAAATGAGTGTTCAAAGCAGGAGGAAGTATTCTGGGGGAGTTACACGATAATGCATTGTTTACTATAATCATTTTTTTAAAAAATCAAACATTCATCAATATTTTGATGGAGGATAATAGGGGAAACAAAAGTTAAAATATATAAAGGGAAAAGATCAGTTTAAACTCTGCGTTAGAATTTATGGCATTGATGGAGACTTCCAAGTTGTTTTCTTGATATAGATAGGCCAAAGGACAGATGTAATTACAATACCAATCATATTAGTCTGCTTGGGCTTCTATAACAAAACACTACAGCCTCGGTGGTTCAAGCAATGCGAATTTATTTTCTCACTGTTCTAAAGGCTGTAAGACTGAATTTAAGATGCCAGTGTGGTTGGATTGTAGTGAGGGCTCTCTTCTGGGCTTTCATATATCCGTGCATGAATTTCCTAAGTGCATTCAGAGACAGACTGCCCTCTCTGGTGTGACTGATAAGGACACTAATCATACTGAATCAAGGCCTATCCTTGTATTTATTTAACCTGGATTACCTCCTTAGAATCCCTACTTCTCACATACAATCATGTGAGAGAGGGTTAGAACTTCAGCATATATATGTGTGGGGATATAGATAGTCCATAGGAGGAACATATGTTAACAAACACATCTGACCTCTAGATCTTGGCTCATCCAAAGGAATCAGGGTTCCTTATAGTAGTGGAAAGAAAAAACAAGATCAATCCAGATTATTTTAATGACCTAAGTGATGATACAGATGGCAGCTTAAATGAACTCCTACTTGGTGAATCTATGACATCTGAGCATCAAAAGAGAATAATAAAAATAAAGTACTGGTTTATAACCTATTGAATAACATAGAAAACCCCATATCTATTAATTAATAAACGGATGACAAGTAGCTAGCCAGACTGATAGACAATAGGAGCAGTAAGAAAATGACTATTTTACAGTATAGAAATTATCATTTGGTAAGCATAATTGTAATAATTCAGACAATCAATTATTGGGAGATGCTAGAATTAGCTGTTAATAGTTTGATGAAGATCAGCATATTCATAGAGTTCATTATATTCCATCAATTACTTGTTAATAATTTAGTAGTAAATAATAAAGAATTCTGGTAGATTATTACTCAATTTTGCCATAACTAACAGCACTCTGAGTGAGGAAATAGACATCTTGTGCTTCCTCATAGAATGTTGCAAGAACACAGACTCAGTACTGTCATATTCCTATCATAAAGCATGGCCTGAAATTGAGGCCATGACCTAACACTAATCATGAGGAAAGCTCAAGCAAAGCCAGGTTGAAAACCACTCCACAAAATAACATTCCTATACTCCTAAAATATAGCAAGTTCACAGAAAAGAAGGAAGAGCCAAAGCTCTGCCCCAGTTTGAAGGAAACTAAAAAAACACGACAACTACATGCAACAGGTATCTGTGGACTGGATACCCAGGTTACGAAGAGCATTATTGGAATAACTAGTGAAACTGGAGTGGAATATGTAAGCAGAGCAAGTATAATCTCTCAATGTTCATTTTCTGATGTTAATGGTTGTTCTTTACATATGTGGAAGAGTGTACTTAATTTTAGAAAGAAAAACACTATATTTTAAGGAGTAAGAGCTACTGGGTCTGCTACTTATTTTTGAACAGTTCAGAAAAAATTTATTTTTTTGAAAGTATACAGAGTAGTTAATGTGACTAAATATATACACATACATACACACACAAATTTATATATATATATATATACACACACACACACACACAGAGTGTGGTAAAATGTGAACAATTAGCTAGGAGTAGGTTATATGGGAGTTCTACATAGTATTCTTGAAATGTTTTGCATATTTGAAATTATTTCAAATTAAAATGTTAAAAAATTAATGATGTATAGAATGAATAGTATTGAAAAGTAACTTAAATCAGTTTCCCCCAGATTGATAATTAATGAATTTAAAAGAGATTATCATAAGAAAACACCCTAAGATATTGCAAATATTTACATATAATAAAAATTAGCTGGGAATGAATCATAGACTATTGATAGAAAACAGTAGCTTGAAGTGGAACTAAGGGATCTTGGAGTTGTGTCATAAAGATAATCCCTGGTAGTGCAACTTCATCTTTAAAATCATATGTGGTTATTGCTTCCTCATGTTAAAGGTGAACATATTTAGGTGTGGAGTAATGAGGAAAAAAAAAAACATTACATTTGTTGAAAGTTAAATATAATTATATTTTAATTTTCCGGAGCAATTCAGAAACATTTGACTGAGTTCACATCATGCCATTAGTTGCTTTAACTCTTTGTTTGTGTTAGGTCTTAGTCCATGGTAATGACTAGGAAGAAAGGAATGCTCTTAATATTGATTTACTGTAAAAGGCATCTAATCTATAGGGAATGTGGAAAGCACAATCTGAGGGTGGCAGTCTGGGTCTCCAGGATAAAAATAGCAGAGACACTGTGACACTTCTTGGAGGACTGTTAGTCAGTTTGGCATTACTATAACAAAATACCGGAGATAATAAACTTACAAAGTGAAAAGTTTGCCAGGTGTAGTGCATGCCTGAAATCCCAGTACACTGGTTGGCTGAGCAGGATAGTGAATTCAAGCCCAGCCTAGACAACTTGGCAACATAACAAGACCCTGTCTCAAAATAATAAAATAGGACTGTGGGTACAGCTCAGTGAAAGGCCCTGGGTTCAACCTTTGTTACCATTCCCTCCAACCCCCATAGGAAAGGTTTAGTTTGGCTCAGGGTTTCAAAGGTTTCAGTCCTTGTGAGTGGTCCTTGTGCTTCTGAGCCTGGGGCAAGGCAGCGCATTATGGTGGAAACAGATGGCAGAGGAAGTTACTCATTAATAGCAACCAGGAAACAAAGGAAAAAGAAGAGGAGGAGACAGAGGCCCAATGTCCCCTGCTAAGACCCACCTTCTATGACCTCACTTCCTCTCATTAGGCTCCACCTCTTAAAGGTTCCTCTACCTACAAATAGCACAAATTGGAGGCTGAGCCTTTAATCCATAGGCTTTTGGGTGACACTTCATATCCAAGCTGTAGCACAGGACACAACAATGACAGATGGCCTTGTGCATTGAGTTCAAAGCAGTGGTTCACAAGACCAACAGTGTTGGAGTGATCCAGGAACTTGTTAGAAATCACAGTTCTCAGGCCCCACCCCAACCCTACTGAATCAAAACTGTGAGCAGTAGGGTGCGGCAATCTGAGTTTTTAGAAGTCCTTAAGGAGATCCTGATGCGTGCTGAAGTTTGTAATCTCCTGGTAAATCGTGCACTCAGCAAGTCTGGAAGAATTCCATTTGTTAGGAAACATTCAGGCACCTGTGTCTGAAAAGAAAGGAAATGAATTCTCAGTTTCCTCACGGTTAAAAGCCTTCAGAAAGAATCACCATAATTTATGACTGGAGCTCCTAGGGAATGGCTTAATAACACTATAAATAAAAATTTGAAAACAATTAGAGAGGCACCAGAAGCTCCTCTTATCCTCTCATGATCCTTTAAATGCACCGAGGACTTGCCATTTGGCCATTATCGTTTTATATTAAGGTTCTTGGTTTGGAGTATTTGCTTGTGGGAACCAAATGCCTGTCATTTTATGGCACCACAAAGTGATTAATAAAGGCTTTTATGCCATGCACGAGACCACAACGTGAAGACACTCCATTCCTGAAATGACTATGGCTCGATATGACGCCTGCAGGTCAGCGAGCACCAAATGCCCCCAAGGAGGTGAGTAGAGGTGGGGGCTCTGTCTGAAGTGTGAAATTAAGCAAGATTGAGCAGCTGAGACAACCTTCTAAGAGAGGTGGGAGGAGAGGGACAGAGGAAGGCAGAGGAGCTCGTAAATCCCCCTCCACTGGAGTCTGAGCAGAGGTGGGCTCTCGGTAGAACCGCTTTTCCTGCCAGCCCCAGATTTTTGAGTGGGACTATCTGGACACAAGACTGTGAAAAGATGCAAGAACCTGCTATTCACATTTCATTTTGGTGTTACAAACACAGATAGCTTTCTCCCAATTTAGGATTCTTGTTGGCTTCAATAGAGGATGCTTTTTAAGTAATTTGGACTGACTTTCCTGTCTTGCCAAAGGACAATGCCCATGGCTTGGATTTTTTAAAGTAGGATTTTAGCCAACTGGGGAAAATTCTTCCCGCTGTTTGCTACAACATCTAAAAGGACGCTATTTCCCTTATGCTTATAAATTGCTTACTGCTCCTCTGTGTTTGAAGTAAACCCAGTTCTTGTTAATAAATTCGTGCACTTATGCTGCATTTAATTATTCCAGTTCTGTATATCAGTCTCTTTGTAAGTAGTTGGGATCTTAAAGCCCCAGTGGACCCAGGAACCCTGGTGTGTGATGGCCCCGGGCCTGAAACAGGCAGGGAGGAAGTCTCACTCCCTGTGGAGAGTCTGTCTGCATGAGTCATCACCAAACACATCCCTCAGGTAGTTTACGGAGCCCTAGCTCCAGATCATTTAAATGGTGCCTCCCAAGAAAGAGCTTGGGGACCAGCAGTCCCAGCTGCTGCTCCTCTGTAGGACAATGTGAGCTATGTACATCTAAGTCCAGAAGCCTTTCATCAGTCCCCGCTGCACATCCCCACAACCGCTCCCTGGGCTCTGCTTTACCTTTCTCTTGGCACTTTTTCCCCTTCTCTTTCTGATGACCATCCTAAGTCTATACACCAATTCTACCAGAGGCAAACCCACCATTGGTCCCTGGACAGAATCGTCTCAAGTACCTCTGAGCTGAAAAGAAGGGAGAGCAGACTTCGGTGGGTGTCTGCTCTGTGAACTGGGGTGATGTACAATTTTTTGCTTGTCTATAGCTAGGAGAAGTGAGTATAATTCAGTTCTAGTAAATTCATTTTCTTTGTTCCTGCTGTTCTAGACTATTTGCTTTCCCTGGAACATTCGGGAATACACTGTGCTTTTTGTGTGTGTGTATATTTGACAATATATCATGGTTCCGTTGATCAGGTGGGATTGGTACATGATCAAGCACAGCTCAATCATTTTCCAACCTTTTACCCAGCACCCTACCCTACCTTCCCCCCTCTCTGGACCTCCTTCCCTGCACCCTACAAGTCTGTTTCCTGCCATCTCTACTTTGATTGACTGATTGATTGGTTGATTTGGTTGCTCAAGTAAGAGAAATGATGTGATATTTAACTTTTCCTGTCTGACTTATTTCACTTAACACGATAGTCTCCAATTTCACACATTTCACTGCAGGTGATGCGATTTCATTCTTCTTTGTGGTTGAATTACTATTTGTGTACCTCACTGTGTACACAAGTGTTGTGCTCTTTTTTTACTTTTGATACTTTGAACATAGGATTCTGATACCATCAACAACATTGTAACAGGAATTCACAGAATATTTACTACGTGTGTGATGCTTTCAAAGACTATGCTATCTAGGCTTTCATTTAAACTTCACAAAACTCTTTTGGGTAACACCAGTTTTAGAAAAGGTCAGGGCCTCGGGTAGCTTACTCGTGAGTGTCTGGCAAACCTGGGGTGCAGTGATGGTGCTTCCTCCCACCCAGTCCTAGCCTTGGCTGCCTCTTTACTGAGCCTCCGGATCAGGGTCCTTGGTTCCAGAAAGCTTTCCTCAGACATCCCAGAGTCCTTTTGTTCTCCCAGGGCACCTTCCACCCCATCCGAAGGCTGGATTTTATCTTATGAAGTTGCACACTTTGGGTTGCTAGCTTGCATCTGTGCTGGAGGGTGGAATTTATGTAGACTGATGGCTCCTGAAACTCTGCTATGTCTTTTTCCCTTTGAGATATCTGTGTTTTCATACTGCGGCTGTGTAAGAAGTCATGACCGTAGCTGAATGCCGAAATGTGCTGAGACTGCTTGAGTTCTGTAACATTACCCTAGAACATGAAGTGCAGAGAAAAAGTAGAATGCTTCAGAAATGGAGAGGTGGTTGTTTCGTGGGCTTAGGGAGTTTGAGTCCTGAGTGTGTGCAAATGCTAGATTTTCTATTTGAGATTGGGCTGCGAGGCATGATGTGAACACCAGGCTTCCACGTGGTAGAAGGGAGCCCTGCCCCAAATCTGCTTTTCACTGGCTGTGGAGCATGGAGCAGATAATTAAAATTCTTTGAGCATCAGTGGAAAACTAAAAAAGAACACTTTTTAGTTCTAAAGCTCCAAAAATGTAGTTAATAATCCTGAGTAAAAATATGAAATAATTCTGGGCAAAAAGCAAGAAAGATGAGGGTAACTGTTCCTATAGAGAACACCAAATTCTTTTATCACAGTGTAAAAAATGAAAATGAAGCATGCCCTGGAAAGCAAAATCATGTTTTATTTTCTCAATCAAATGCAATTGATGTCTCGTTGCATTTAAAAAAACCATTAATTAAATTAAATAAATATTTATTGAGAGTCTGCTTAGGTCAGGTGCCATACTAGGTTCCAGAAACAAATCTAATAACGCAGTGATTTACTTTCAAACATTTAGTGAACAATGCATAGATAGTGGGAAGCCAGGTAAGATAGCAACTAAATATCATTCTTCCCTAACCCTCATCTGTATATTAGGATTAACTGTGGCATTTGTTTTACCCTTCTATTTTATTTTCAGTTTATGGACTTAGGAGTCAAACCAACTTGGGTCCAAACCCTGGCTTGCCCCAAATTTCTTTGAACCTGCATTTGGTTACTCACCATCCATAGGCCTAGAGTGGGAAAAATATGTTATAAATGACTGCTTTTGGGTGCCATTGCATTTGAATCCATGCAAAGAACAAAAAAAGTACCTTGATGGGCTTATTTAGCAAGAGCTCCAAAGGGCTGTGCATGCCTCCTTTAGAGTCCTATGATTTTTATCAGCCATATGATCCTGGTTTACAATGGCAGTAATTTAGTGAATTTGCTGTTTCTCAGAGGTGTGGGCAGGAATCTGTGTTCTCTGCTCTCAAGGACTGACTGACCTCTTCCTTTTTAAATTTTATGTACAGCTTCTCTGTTAACAGGGAGCAAATATTCTGGGAAAGTCTATAAAACAAAATGTCCAGGACGTGACTTGCACAGCTTGCTGACTGTCTTTCTCAGGCTGGATTTTATGAACCCCCCACATATGACAGGGTTTTGTTTTGTTTTGAATGCATTCAGCAAAAGAGGAATACTAAGCCAAACCATTGTGGAGAGGCTCATGGAGATTTAACAAGTCCTAAGAGACCACAGAGAGGGACTCCTTATTTGCCCAATAGATTCAGAGTGTATACTCAACATTGGACACTATCATTAACAAGTGGATTTATTGAGATAAAAATGCTTGGATTTATTAGCACACAATGTATACGACGAAAAAATCCTCAAAAATAAACTGTGACAAGGAAGTATAAGAGAAAATCGCCATCAAGACAAATAACTGATATCAAACATCATCTCACCTCTCTAAGCTCCACCAAAGGTCCAGTTCCTGCCAACTCAATAACCTGCATCAGTTTCTTTCACAAACTAACAATTCATTCAAGAAATTATATGAGTGTTCATTGCTATATAAGTGCTACAGTATTCACTTTCTACCTGGGTATTGGTGGAGTACATAAATATGGTCACAATCACAATATTTTTAAAAATGTTTTATCCCCTCTGGTTTATGGAAAACAAGGTTTACTATTTTGCTAGGGAAACTATCACTTTTAAAAAATTTGAAATCTATCTGGAGAGTAAATGTACATGTAAAAATCTGCAATCTTTAATGTTCTTTGAAAACTATTTGCAGGCATTTGTGTTAAAAAGGCTTTACACACATAGTTTATTGAATCAAACCATAACATAACATATAGGTAGCTACTATCATTATCCCTTTTAATGCACAAGGAAACTGAGGCTTAGAGACATTGAATGCCTTCCCCTGCACCTACAGCTCATGAGCAACAGAGTTGAAGTTCAAAACAGGGCATGTTTGGCACCAGATCCTTAGCACTTAGACAGAAAAAAGTCTCTACCAAATAATAAGGAAAGGAGGACAAATATGGTACAGATTAAACCCATAAGCAGTTAAAAAAAGAAACAGAAGAAAAAAAAGTTGTTAATATTGATATTTAGGAGATGAAATTTGACTATTTTTCATTCATCGGAAAAGACAGAAAATGTTGCCAAAGAACACTGGAAAGGAAAATATAGGAGAGAATATTCTGGGCCAATTTTCACCACTAAAGCTCAGCCCCTTTACAAAGTGCCCTCTTTTCCTACTTGACCACACTGTCCCTCCATGCCTGTACTTTTGCCCTGGTGTATGTTTGGAGCTCCTGCCTGAAAATGTGAAATAAACAAGGAGAAGCTTTTAGCATAGATAGACTAGAATCCCATCCTCTCCATTTGGAGCATTGATTTGCTTCGGAGGGACTTGCTTCCGACCCAACTGATCACTTACCACTTCTGTGACGCTGGCTCCCTTCCCTCCCGTGAACCCAGACCCAGGCAAGACCACTGCCACTGGCTCTGGTCTCCGAGTTCCCTGCCCTTTGGAACCTGCTGCAGCCTTTGGCTGGGCCTCCCCAGTTGAGGACAGCTGCCGACCCGAGAATAGGGCCGTTGTTTATCTGATTCCTGAGTTTGATAACAAGTCTCTTTTGTTCCTCTGAAGTCCCCTCATTTCACACAAACTTGTCCTTGTGACACTGGCCTCTTCTTATCCTCCTGTCCAGACTCTCCACCTTCCATCTGAGCCATTGCCAGCCCACCCAGCCCTCTCTGCTCAGAGGAAGGCCCTCTCCCACTTTTCCTAGCTCCTCCTCCCTGACCTGAAGCATAATTTTTTTGATTTGATTTTTGGTTTTTTATATTATTGGGTTATTGAATGCAGTGCCTTCCATATTGAGGACCTCAGAAAGGTTAATCTTCTCGATGCTTTGCCTGCCTGCTGGTACAGTTATTATTCCCGCTGGCACACAGGGGCCTGTGGTCATATTCTTTGCACTGTTATGTGCCCATGCTGAATCTTTTATTTTAAACTCTAGAGAGCCCTATCTACTTTACTTTTTCATTAAAAAGATTTTGAGCTGAACTGTGTGTATGTGGGCAACTGAATTCTTTGGCAATTAGAATCCCTGGAACACGATTTAAATAAAAACAAGATAACGCTAATTTTTGGATTGCTTTTATAGAATTCATTTATTTTCTTTTCTGCATTTTGGCTAGCATGTGTGAATTTTATGGTAGGCTCATACTAATTCTAAATAATTAAATAGAATAGTCTGAAGTGGTGACTATTTCAGATTACATTCATTTTTAAAAGAAAACAGTTGTATCACTTTCAAGAACATATGGAGATATGACTCATTTACAAAGTATTAACAATATTTGTTCAAGGAGACTTACAATATTAGCATAGCAGTCAGTAGGCCAGATATTATACTAAGCACAGGAAGACCTTGTGAATTTCAATTTTTCCTTGTAAAAACCTTATCTCCTTGGAAAAGTCTTTCACCTTTCAGCCTGGATATGTCTTGCTTTGCATCAGGACTGAGGAGTCCATGAGAAAATGTGTATGTGTTGGAAAGATGATAAATACTAAAGAAATGTGGCTAACACTAATATTTGCCCTTGTTGTGGAAAAGATGCTTTCAAGTTTTAAATTTATTTCTTCTTATAATTACATTCGTAATTTACTCGTTTAACCCCTTTCTTCATAATTCTTTGAATAATCCACATAGATTCTGTTAAGGGGTACAAATTAATGTGGAGCAGGTGTACCAAGGATAAGAGTGTGTCTCAGCTGCTCCTGGACCACGCATCGCCCACTTGTGTGTGGTGTGAGCGGAGAATGCAGAGGCAGGCAGTTCTGCACTTTGTGGCCTCCTGCCCCGTGGCCTGAGTGAGGACCTACTCAGCGTGGTGAGTGGTCAGAATCGAGGTGATCTTGCTTGGGGTTTCCCTTTATTCTTTCATGCAAGTTAACCCTTGCACTTGGTAGAAATCTTATAAAAATAAGGACTTTACCCTGTGGGGTCCCCTTCCTTCCTGTAGACAACACAGGTAGCATCGAACTCTTTCTTAGGCTTAGTGTGAAAATGCAAATGACAGAAGAAGCAAGGCCACTGGGTCTTCTTTTGCCATGAGTGGGTGGGCTGGCTTTTCCTGTTCACTGTTTTTGCTTTGTTTGGAGACGGCATCTCGTTGTGTGACCCAGGCTGGTCTTGAACGCTGGAGGGCCGGGTTCACAGGTGTGCATCACCATGCCCAGCATTTTGCTCTGTTTTTATGGGAAGCTGTGCAAGAAGTCTGTATGATCCCTGAAGACCCAACTGGCATTTCCCTGGTGAGCAAAGGTTAGACCTTGTCTTTAGGCGTTTAGGAAATGATAGTTTGAGAACAAGTTGGTGCCAGTGCTAATCAGTCAAAGAGAAATGATGCCTTATAAGCTCCCTTAAAATTATCTGAATGGGTTATGATAGGCATCAAGGGCAGAACCCAGCCCAAAGGTGACTTGCAAGGTTGATGCTTTCTTTGGAAGAAAAATTATTAATTCAAGGATTCTGGCCTGACTGGAAAGTCCTCTTGTTGTCAACAATTCAGTGTGAACATCACGCTGTCTCTGAGCCTAAAGAAGAACTGTCTTTGCCTTTCTTTCTCTGTCATAGCTTCCCATCCTTCTCAGACTGTGAATCTGATTGCATTCTCTCTCCCCTGCTAGACTGAGCTCTTTGCAAGGAAGATCTGGCCATGATACTGGTTTTTGTACCAGATATGGCTAGTTAATAAGTCCTCTAAAAATGTATGTTGAATGAATGATTAAGTTTTAAAGAAAGGCTTGAATTATAAACTGTATTTCTCACAGTCATACTGATGACTCCTTGCTGATACTTTTGAGCAATGCATGTTTTGCAGACCTTCCATCCCTTCCATGATGTGATATTGCTACAGGTTGGGGAGGCAAATGAATAGTTCAGAGTTGATGGTCAGAAATGTAACATTTTCTCTATCTCTTAGGTGCTTTTCTGGGGTTTGATATGCTGTATGCCTAGGTGTTTGCTCATTAGTAATAGAATAATGAGGAAACATCTTGCTGAGTGCTAAAGAAATTCCAGCAAGCTCTTTACCTTAGTTGAGACAGGAATCATTACACCCTAGGACAAAGAAGCCATTGCAATCAGATCTTGAGCAAGTTCACTCAGCTGGGAGTGACTCCTTCTGGAATCAAGAGCTTCCAAGCCTTGATTCTGGATGATGGAAAATTGTAGAAAGTGTGTGTGCATGCATGTGTGTGTGTGTGTGTGTGTGTGCGCACACATACATGTGAGTGTGTGTGTGTATTTAAGAAAGGGCAATTAAAATACATGCAAAGTCAATTAAGGCATTGACATCACTGACCTGTCAAGGGTCTTGCTCAAGTATCTTATTTATGCTTTTAAGTCAGGCTGCTAGAACACTGAAGCATAAGGTAAAGAGAAACTCCCTCACTAGTGAAGCAGCAAACCCCACCAACATAAGCATCACATCCACGTTGGCAAAAAGGTTGCTGAAAGAAACATTTGCACATTTTGGTTCTGCTTTTCTTTGGATTCTGTCTTCCTCACATTGTTAGCTTATAAAAAGCTGATACACAGATTACCAGGGGTCACCCAAGCCCCTCTTCTCCCTGGAGAGGAGGACTGAGAAGTGAAATGTTTTATGTCCTACAGAGCAAGCCCTGCTTGGTTCTCAAGGGGAAAAGAACAGCCTTTGATTTACCTTCCACAGTGTTCTCAGGTTGAAGACAAGAGAGGACAACTATAAGATAACACTTATTTTCAACCAGCAAAAATATGTGCTTGCAGCCCTGCTCACTATCATGTCTCCTCTGCAAACCTAGCCTACAGGTATCAAGCTTCAGTGGATGCTAGATTAAGTATTTTAACATCCAGTGAGGAAGAATTTAAAGCTATGGAGAGAAAGGGTAATGATCTCCTTAAGAGCTACCACTTTCTTGTCTTTGCAGAGCCCTGGTTAGTAGAACAATTGTCTTGTGACTTTATTCCTTTTTGTAACATCACTTGGCAAAGCCTTCCCTCCTCATTCTGCACACTCGTTGGCCCACAAGCTGAGCTACTGCTTCCCGGAGAATACTGACTCACATTTCCATTAGCAAATCCAAGTTGACTTAGTGGGCTGTGTTTCAGCTGCTTAATTGATGCTTTTGGTGGATGAGGTCCCAGGTTTGAACCACAATCCCTGAGCTCTCAGGAAAATTTGGCTGAGTTGAAACCTGTCTGATAAAATGTCTCTTTATACTAATTCTAGTTCTTTCATGTGAAAATTCAGCTTCAATAACCAAAATGAATTGAACTTACACGCTACGTAACTCCAACATGCTTAATATCTGGTTCTGAAGTAGAACCATCTACAAGCTTGGATTTTGTTCATAATTCTGGCCAGAAAGAAGACTATCTGCTTAGCTAAAGTCATGGTATTTAGGGGCTTTAGGATCTGAGAATGGGAGGCTCATTTTGATACTGGAAAACATATGCATTCTATTTAGGATCCTTCTCTTGAGAAAATGACTGTAACCTCTGTGTGCAAGGAACATGAGACTAACATACTCTTCTCAGCTGTGTAAATATCATTTGGCAAAAGATAAGAGCTGGCATGCCAACAATGAGAACACAGTCTCTCAGCTCTATCACAGCCTCAGCTGCCTATATTTGATCTCATCTCTGGGCACCTTTGCTTCATTTTCGCCAGTGAAAAGTACAACGCAGTGGCATTAAATATAAAGGGAAGTGACTAGAGAGGACTCCAGAGGGTCCCATAGCAGCATCAGGGATGTGAAGACACTCATTGGTCGTCCGCCTGCTGTAGTCATGGGAGCAATTCCCATAGTTTTCAACCAGTATTAAAGAACATATTTGAGATGCAACCTAATTAAAGCCTAAATAAAGACCCATTTTTCACTCTTCTGTCCCTTAACTGGTTCCCACATGGACCAGATTTTCCTTCATGTCTGCATTAGAAGGGATTATACTTCCAGGTTCATCTGAACACACATTTGTTTCTACCAAGCACCTAAAATGGACACGCTGTGTGAAACTTTCATGGTTCATGATGTGCTTAGCGCTAAATAACTTATTAGGTGAATAGGTCTAAACAAATCACTCATAGTAGTTTGCTCAGTGTTCAACAGATATTATGTTAAAATATATGGATGTTTCCCTACCAGTTCACTGGGGCACCCTGGACCCCAGTTATGTTCTGGTCTGTATATGGGCAGAGGATTTGACATGGGGTAATTACTTCCTGTCTTCCTCTTTTGGGTGCTAACCAATCTAGTAGAAAAAATAATAAAGTATAATAAAACATATACAGAAAAGCAAGATGCTGTGCCATCATAAGAAAAGCAAGTTATCGATTGCAATGTTTAATTAGAGAAAACCAAGTCTACTGGAATGACTCAGAGCAGAAAATGGTTTATGAAAGAGTATTAATTTGCTCACAGAATTTCTGGAAATTCCAGAGAAGCAAAGTTGGATGCTGCACACCTAGGATTTATTCTCAAGCATAACACAAAACAGGACACTGAAAGGCTCACTCCTGGGACCTCTACTGTCTTCTACTCAGCACTGGAGACCCGGGGCTCTTCACAGTGCTTTGGGACACATGCACACAAAAGCACCCTAAATCCCGAGTGTACTTACAGTAGCCACTTGACCCTTCCAAGTATGGTGTGGGTGTAGATGTTCGCTTGGTGGACCTAGAACAGAGGTAGGAACCTCAGGTCAGAAGGACTCTGGGGCTTGTGGGTGTTTTAGTTGCTGGCTACTCCAGTACAAAAGGCAGTGCAGGGAAGGGCTGGAGGGAGTTCCCGTGATCCACTCTGCAGGACCTGCCGCAGAACACATTGTGTGCTAAGGCAGAGTAGGAGGTCAGATTTGCATGGAGGATGGTCCTAGGTCCATCCTGAACCGAGGATTTCAACTGGACATTGGAGAAATGATGGTATTCAACAGACAGAAATGTGGGTGACCAGTTATGATGTAAAACATAAGACAGGTAAAGGTGCAGAGGCAGGAAATCATAAGACAGGACTCAGGAAAAAGTCTGTGACAGCTCTTTAGAGCACATTCTAACGAGTTAGGATAGAGGAGACACAATGCTGGAAACTTGAGTCGCGCCAATGCGTGGAAAGTCTTATATTGGCTGCAGCAGTCCCTAAGACATGGAGGTAGTTTCCTGAAGGACTCTGATCAAAAATGAAATTTTAGAAATGGAAAAAGAAAAATGCTTAGACAGCTTCCTTTCCTTGTCATTACTCCCAACTGAACCTGGCTTTGAAGTCATTCTGATGCGGAAAACCTCATGTTTTATGTCCCACCCAGACCCCTCCATGGATCCAGACTGACTTCTAGCTGCCTACTCCGTGACACGGATGTGGCGAGATGTCCACACTTGGCTTATCTAAAATGGAAACTCTTCTTCTACTGTCTAGAGCTCTTCACCATAGTCTACCTCCTTGTTTTCTTCCCACCTTCAGTTCTCAGGCAAAGTTATAGCACTACCCTTCTCTTTCTTTCATATCTCACATCAACTGTCAGCATATCGTGCCAAACCAAGACATCCAGAACCCAAATTTGTCTCGCCTCCTCCATCCTCATTCCATTGTGAGCCACTGTCATCGCCTGTTCACACTACTACATGGCCCCGTGAGAACCTTCCAGCTTCCAAACATTCTCCATGGGACAACCAGACATCCAGAACAAGTTGGTTCAGATCATGCCACTTTTTGGTTCGTAATTCTCTAGTGACTTCTCATCTCTTCAGAGTAAATGCCAGAGTCCTTGTCCCTTTTCCTGTCTCTCTCCCTCTATTTTTCCCCTCCTTAATTGGCCCCAGCTACTTCTATGACCTCCCCGGCTTCTCGCTTCTTCCTTGCGTGTTGGGCTCCAGTGTCAGGCATCCTGGCTGTTTCCTGAACATCCCAAACACACTTGGACTCACACATTTGCTTTTGTTTCCCCTTCTGCTTCCAATACCTGCTACCTGCTAGCCTTGTGGCTCTCTTACTTCTTTAGGAATCTGCTGGGACATCACATTATCAGAGAGGGTTGTCATAATTACTCTGTGCAAAACAGCACAAGACATTATCTTTTTTCTTTGAATTTATTACTATGTATTTTATATGGGTGTATATACATTTTTAAAAACTTGTGATACTTCCCATGCATGAGAACAGTGCCTGACTCACAGTAAGTGCTCAATGAATATTGTAATGAATAGTACAATTGATGGAGTATGGATTCATAATGAAGATATAATGTAAAATAAAGAGCTCTCCAAAGCAATGGTAGGTGACTTTTTTATTTCTCCATCATCACATCCCCATCCTACCATTCAGCACACAATTCCTGCATGGAAAGGTTGCTAGCTTGAAAAGTATGCATGTACTATGACAATTTGTTTACCAGCACTCAATATCAAATAGCACATTTTAGAATCCAAACAGATTGGCAGTTACCATGCCCCGTACTTGGAAGGCCCCTGGCAGTTATAAAGCACAATCACTTTCATCTACAACCCTGAGGCTCAATTGAGCAGATTGTTTCTGTTTTACATGGGAGAAGAATGAGGATGAGTCATCTTGGTCACACAGCAAGAAAGTGGCAAATGGGACCCTAAATGCAGGTAAGAAAAGTCCCACATTCTTGGCCTTTTCCCATCACATCAGGCTTATGGGCCCCAAGGAAAATACTTCACAAAGAATCGTGGCTGTTCCGACATCTTGTGTTACTGTTAGTGGAGCAGCTGTTCCCATGTAGCCAGCGCCTCTGAGGTTGGAAGATCTGCTGAATTCAGGAGAACCAGGTGTGGGATTTATAACGTGTGGTCGGCGCAGCGGTTTCTTCCACCTCGGGCCTCACAGTGTGCGATGGCCGTGGGTTTGCAGCTGCAGTGATGTGGAGCATAGCTCTGTTCAGGTTGACTGAATGGCACTTTCTGCTGGTGGTGAGAAGTCTGGTGGTTAAGGACGTTGAGGAAGATTTTTGGAAAGTTGCTTTATCGACAGGTGCGACATTGTTTTCACGAGTTAAAGGTGCATTCCTCAGGAGAAGGGCTTTCCTGGATGCCGCTGTGGTCTCGTTGAGGCAGAAGGAAGATCTTCCTGATGGGAATTGGAAGAAGACTTTCTGGGCAGCTTTCCCAGAGTATGTGTGGCCCCGTCTTCCTGAGAGAGAAAAGACCAGAAAGGAAGGAGACTTCTGCAGACCCGAGCTAGCATACGGCAAACGAATGATAAGGCGAGAGCACTGTACTACTCCACCATCTGGCACTTTGAGATTTCAAAAAACAGTAGAAGCAAGAAGGTTAATCTCCCCTCGCTTCCCAGAAGCAAGTCAAAAAGCTAGGAAGAGCACTTTCCAACTTTTGCTCCCCTTGTTCTTGGAAGCAGATCATAAGACCATCATTTAAGAGGTGTCCTCCCTATTCCTGAGAGAAAAGGACATGCTCATCTTTGAAGACACTGGGATGTAGGGGAGAAAATAAAAACCTCTCACTAAATTTCTCCCAGTCTGTTACCGTTGGGTTACCTGCCTTTTGTCCGATCACGTCTCCATGACTATCTATGACTCTGCCATCCAACAGCATAAAAATGCACACAGATCTTCTTGTTGCTTTGGGTCTTCATTTCCTTAGAAGACCCCCATGTCGGGAAAGACTCACATTAAATACATTTGTATACTTAACATAGCAATAGGAGAGGAGAAGAAATTCTTTCCTCCCCTTTGCCACTGTCACCGCGAGGAGTGAAGACTGGAAAGGAGCTTTTCAGGAAAGCTAAAAATTGCTTCTGTTTCCAATTGCCTGACACATGAGGAGAACGGCGTGGGACAGATTGCTTTCATTTGGAAAATGGGAGAGTCAGAAAGGACGACCGTATGGAAAATGCAACTAGAGACGGTTTCATTGCTCTCCTCAGTGGACGGTTCATGCACGGTACTAACACACAATCTGGACAACACAGAGCTAGTGAGTGACAGAGCCTTTCAGGGGCACAGAAATATTTATGAAAAGAATTATTATCGGCAAATGTTTGGAAGCGAGAAGTGGCCTGCTTCATCTGGACCTCATATACCTAAAATGAATACTGTGTCATGGGGCGAGTGAGCATGGAAGACCTTGACTGTTCACAATGTCAGTGGATCATACCTAGAGCCCAGCCAAGTGATCCATCCCTGCCTTACTGTTTTCCCGCAGTCTTCATATTTGTTCTTGCATTTCCATGTTCTTTCTCTTTTTTATTTCTGTCTCCACTAAAGAATAGACCACCCCTCATCTGTGAGCCAGACCTGAGGACTATTGTCAAGTGAGCAGGACACGATCATTTGATGAGGGGTCCCTTCCCCAAAGAGGTAACGGAGCTCGGAGACCTGCATCCTGCTTGCACTCTCTCCAGTGGGCACGTTCTGCTGTCATGTTGCACGGTACCCAGTGTGGTTACCACTGTGACAAAGAGCACAGGAAGGGAACAGAAGGTAGGGGACAGAGGCCTGAGTCCAGTCACCTGACAGGAGCCGAGTCCTCCTGAAGCCCCCGTGGGGGCCGAGAGCAGCTTCTGCTTGTGGAGCCTCAGTGTGGCTGTTGCTCATGAGAGACCCAGAACTGAGGACCCGGCTGAGTTGTGTCTGGGTTCTTGATGTGCAGAAACCATGAGACAGTAAATGTGTGCTGCCTGGTGCTGCCGCCCGGCTACAGAGCGGTAGGTTAGTACAGCGCATGCATGATTTTTGTAAACATTGTCTTTGAACTGTACCAGACATACAGAAAATATAAAATCATAATATTACAGGTTAGGGTGTGTGTGTGTGTGTGTGCGCATTACTGGGGATTAAACCCAAAACCTTTGCACTGACCTACATCTCTAGCCTTCTCCTTTTTCATCTCTGTTTTTTGAAAAAGATTCTCACTAAACTGTAAAGTTGTTCAGAGTGATCTTGAACATGGAATCCTCTTGCCTCAGCCTCTCGGAGTACCGGGATCACAGGCATGCACCATCTGCCTTGCCTGAGGGGTTTTATAAAGGGAACATGCATGTATAATTACCACCAAAATTAAGAGGCATCACTGATTATCATCACCATTACTAATGCTCCAAAGGCCCCCCTTGTGCCCTTCAAGCCATCAACAGTCCCCCCAAGATAATCGTTTTTTATTTATATCACTGCAGTGAAGTTGCTTGTTTTCAGCTTCCTATAATTGAAATCAAGCATCATGTTCTCTTTTATAACTACCTCCCCCCCGGCCCCCCACTGTAGTTATAGTTAGGAATTCATTCCTGTTGCTTCAAGTAGCAGCATTTCATTTATGCGCATTGTAGCATTGCACTGACTTGATCCATTCTTCCCACCTGAC